>PVHP010043813.1:0-14364 GCA_004024765.1 Zapus hudsonius
GAGTACACTGGACTCCACAGGTAGGGTTGAGCTCTCACTTGTTTAATCTGTGAGTGTGTTTGCCCTCAGATCACTGGCTGGACTTTGATGGTGATACTGGGGGTACCCAGTTAGAGGAGGGTGTGGGGCTGTGGGAATTTAGTAGGCAGAAGGTGGGGTGCCAGGTCCTATGTAGCCTGCTAGGGGTTGCAGGGCCCCTTAGGGGTAAGGTACAATGGGGTAGAGTGTCAGCTGCCTGTCACTGCCACCCTGGGACTATTTATCACATGGAGAAACCATGGAAATCAGGTTGTGGGCAAACCAAGGGAGCTGGCGTTTATGTAGGGAAGCCGCAGGACCCAGAGCTTGAGGATACCTCAGGGACCAGAGCTTGGGGATTACACAGAATCAGTGGGCTGGGGTACCATGGGGATCCAGGGTTGGGGAAACTGCGGGGGTAGACAGTCAGGGAAAAACCACAGGGGTAAGGTCTCAAGGAAGCCTCAGGGTTTGGTGGGCAGAAAGTACCACAGAGGAGGGAAGAAAAAGAAGGGAAGAGAAAAAAAAGAGGAAAAATAAAAAATAAAATAAAATAAAGTAAATGAGTAAACAAGAAAAAAGACTGGCAAAAGCCTGAAGGGAGGGGCTGGGCAGATGCGCTGGAGATGTGGAGGCCAGAGGGAGGGGCTCTGAAGGAGCCCAGGTCCCGGTCGGCAGGCCAAAAGAAACAAATAAAAAAATTAAGCAAGGAAATGGATTAGCAAGGGCCTGGAGGGGTGGGGCAGATGTGATGGAGACCTGGAGGCCGGGGGTAGCTGCCACGTATGAGCCTAGGTCCCGGTCATTAGGCCAAAAACAAAAACAAAAATAATTAAGCAAGGAAATGGATTAGAAAGGACCTGGAGAGGTGGGACAGACTCTGGAGACCAGGAGGATGGGGGGAGGGGTTACATAGGAGCAAGAGAAAAAGAAAAGAAGAAAAAAGAAAAAAAAAGTTGAAAATGAGAGACACTCAAGGGCCCGGGAGGGACGTGATAGACGCGCGGAACACGCAGAGGGTAGAAGGGACAGGGAGGGAACCCAAGGGAAGCCGGCAGAGGCCGAGGAAAAGCCTCTGTCGGCTGGCAGGCTGAGGCTGCTCTGGCCAGGCTTGCTGGCTCCTGACAACTCACTGCCTCCGGCGAGCACTGGTCCTCGATGGAGGCTTCCAGTGGTGAGAATACTGTGCCGGGAGGTGTCTGGAGCTCAGAGCATGACCGCAGCTTGTGTCCATGACCTGGATCCCCGCTGAAAACCCTGACCCTTGTTTCCCAAGGGACGTGGTGTGTCTGCTAGTCAGACATCTTGAACCGGAAGCCCCCCTAAACATCCTATTTTCAATAGCATCAAAAAAAAAATCATCTACTTTGGAATAACACTAACTAAAGAAGTGAAAGACTGGCATAATGAAAACCTAAAAACACTCAAGAAGGAAATTGAGGACATCATGAAAAGACAGAAAGGTCTTCCATGCTCCTGGATAGGGAGAATTAATATTATGAAAATACTTCTATGAGAGAGTTGTGGCCCATCTAACCATACCAAACGACTGTAGGCTGATAGCAGAGATTCTCTCAAGAGATGAGCCACCACAGTCATACCGTGGAGGATCCATATGGAGCCCCACAGAGAATGATGGGATGAACAAGGGACCCACAGCCACAGCCATTCAATCAACACAGGATAAGCCAGGGTGACAGAAAGCAACGATTTTCGACACAAAGACCCCTAAGCGCACAACATTAAAGCAGCCTTAATACTCATCCACCACGACTCAGGGAACTGTGCGGAAGAGGGGGCGGAAAGATTGTGAGAGCCATGGTGGGGGAGACTATCCAGAGGCATGGCCAGGAGAACCTGGCTGAATACTAGGCTATCCATGGTCCCCTGCCACAAGGACTGATCCAGATGACCCATGGAAGAGGATATCCAGCTGATTGGGGATGGGGAGGTGGGGCATTGGGGAATTGGGGATAACAACTCATTGTTTGCTCACTAAATAAAGTAACTCGTTATGATTAATAAATATATATATATTAAAATTTTAAAAAAGAAAATACTTCTAAAAGCAAAATGCAGATTCAATCAATGCCAATAAAAAATATCAGCATCATTTTTGAAGACAAAATAACCTCCAAATTTATTTGAAAGGCAAAAGGCCTCTAATATCTAATGCTATCCTTAGTAAAAGAAGCTTTTTAGGTGATATCACCATACCCAACCTAAAGATCTGTTACAAAGCCACAGTAACAAAAACAGCATGATACTGGCATAAAAAACAGACAGATAGACCAAAGCAACAGAATTGAAGATTCTGCCCTAAGCTTGAACAACTTTAGTTACTTAGTACTCAACAAAGATGCCAACCATGTTAACTGCTATAAAGACAGCATCTTCAACAAATGGTGCTGGACAAAATGGATAAATACTTGTAAAAAAATGAAAAGAGACCCACTCTGCTCACCATGCACAAAAATCAACTCCAAATGGATCAAAGACCTCAATATAAGACCTGAAACTCTGAAAACTCTGGAAGAAAAAATAAGGGGAATTCTCTATGAGATAAGAATAGGGGAAAACCTCCTGAGCAAACCCCCAGTAGCCCAGGAAGTACAGCAATTTCTTAACCAATGGGATCTCATCAAGATAAAAAGCTTCTATACAGACAAATATATCATACTCAGAGCCAATAGAACTTCATCTGATTGGGAGTTAATATTTGCCTCCTACAACATGGATTAATGTCTGATAACTAGAACTTATAAAAGAATTCATAATATCAAACATCCCTGTCACAAAATGGGGCACTGAAATCAACAGGGAATTCTCAGAGAAGGAAATACAAATGGCCAACTCTCATTTAAGAAAATGTTCAATGTCATTAATCATCAGGCAAATTCAAATCAAAACAACAATGGGAATCCACCTTACTCCAGTCAGCATGGTAATCATCTAAAAAAATCTGCCAATAACAGATGTTGGCAAGGATGTGTCGATAAATGAACTCTCATTCATTACTGGTGAAAATTCAAACTAGTACAACCACTATGGAAAGCAGTGTGGATGCTTTTGAACAGGATGAATATAGCACTACCAGTGGACCCAGATATCCCTCTATTGGGCATCTATCCTCAGGATTCCTCGTTGAAGCACAGAGACATCTGCACAACCATGTTTATAGTGGCTCAGTTCATAATAGCTAGGGATTGGAACCAACCTAAATGCCCATCGCTGGATGAATGGATATCAAAAATGTGGTACATATACACCATGGAATTCTACTCAGCAGTGAGGAAAAATGATATAATAAAATTCAAAGAAAAGTGGACCGACTTGGAACAGATCATACTTAGTGAACTCACACAACAACAGAGATACAAACACCGCATATTCTTTCTCCTCTGTGGCTCCTAATCAGGTTAAGCTTGAACAGTAAGCAAATATGACTAGTGATTCAGGAGATAGACAAAGGGGATGGGAGGAAATGGGGCCTGGGGGATGGGACAGAGGGGGAAGACATACACTAATCTAAACACACATTAAATTGATTCCATAGAATACTTTCTTTGGTACAACAAGATCTTGAGGTAGCTAGGGACATCATATGGTAACAAGGGCAATGAAGAGGGTGGGTGGAAGCCTAACTCAAGGACAAATGATTCTGACATTCGGATCCCTGTTTTACTAATTGGTTACTGGCCACAATGAACTGTTGGACAAAGTAACCTACATGGTCCCTAAAATAAGACAACCTTTTGCCACAGCTCTTAAATACTGACCTCAGGCAAAAGATAAGACCCTAATGCTGAAGATTCCACAGACTAATGTCACACAACACAGAGAGACCCTGCTGAGTCCAGAAATGAAACCAGCTCCCAGAAGGCTAGCTTGTGTACTACCAGAAGGCACTGAACAACCTGCCAGGGGAACCAGACCAACCGTGTTCCAAGAAAGCAGGGGACATCCTCAAGCTACACTGTCTGATGGCCTCACAATTCAGAAAACACTGTTATATGGCACAGACAAGCAAGACAAGAAGAGCCCATCTGTGCGATAGTAGCACTCAACCTAGGTGGGTAATCAACAGTTAGCTAATTGGCCATGAGATCCGCTCAGTGGCAGGGAACTGTTAACTGGTATGGGAATCCGAGGCAACTTTGAATGGAGAGAAAAAAAAACATATCTCCAAGGATAAGTCCTCAGTAACCATAGGTTTTCAGAAAGGCTATACCCTTTAAAATCTCACCAAACAATATTTGTTTCAATTAACCAATAATGAGCTCATTCTCCATTGGAGATTCTGTTTGTATTTTTCAGAAATCAACAAGAACCTTGGAAAACCAAGTTCCACCAATAGGACCCGAGATGATGGAGGATACCCAAGCAGGACAAGAACCACCTAAAACCATTTAGAGCCCTAACTAACCCTCCAAGAAAGTGGTGTGATGAGCAAAAGCTATTCCCACAGCAAGGCAGAAATCCTAAGGAAGGATAATGGAGATAAACACCAAGGGTGCCCAAAATAGTCCAAAACGTAAATCCAGAGACACTTAAGGACTCAGCAATTATCCAAACTTAAAACTCACCCATCATGACTCATGGAAATTTGCAAAAGAGGTGACAGGAAGATTATAAGAGCCATGGTGGGGGAGAATATCTAATGCATAAAGGGGTGTGACATCCTGGCTTTAAGAGGTTTTCTATAATAATACATGATACTGAGTATCTTGCTATGTTTATATATATATATATATGTTTAATTTTATTCAAAGATACTAAAAATAAAATTTTGCATCAAAGCAAATATAGATATATATTAAATTACAAAACAAGTCCAAATAAAAAGTTAAGATAAAGCAAAAAACTTTCAATAAATATCATGTTTTATTTATGATGCTATGCTTGCACTTTCACAAACTCAAAGGGTACAAGTAGCATTCCTGATATGAGGCACACTCTAGGGGAAAATGTTTCAAAAATGCTAACTTAAGAGTTGAATCATGGAGCTGGGGATATAGTTCAGCATTTACCAAGTACGTGCATGACCCTTGGTTCCATCATTAGCATCAAGGGGTGGATGTGAGGACTGACTTTCATAGTCAGCCCATTTTAGTGCTCTCAAACTGTTCACTATAGTGAGAACTCAGGAACCTGTCAGAGTTCAGTAGGATGAAGAAGGAGAGTTTGCAAGATGTAGATAAATGAAACTATACCCACCACTCCTCTCATAATGCATAAAAATCAGCTTCAAATGGATTAAGGACTACAATGTAAGGCCTAAAACTTTTAAACAACTGGAAAAACAAACATAGGGAGAACTATCAATAATATAGGAATGGCAAAAGACTGAATAAGACCCTGGTAGCCAAAAAAATTAAACAATCACTCAGCCAGTGGAATTTCATGAAATGTAAAAGTTATTGTGTAGACAGGCATACTATACACAAAATGAGTATGTTCACATAACAGAAGAAAATATTTGCCAGCTATCCCTCCCACAAAGGCCTAATATCTAGAATCTACAAAGAAGACAAAAAATGGGACAGAGAACTGAATATTGACTTCTCAAAGGAATATATATTTATACAAAATATAAATATATGTAAATTTCAGAAATGGCCAGAATTAACTTAAACAAATGTTCAATATCCTTAGCTGTCAAAGAAATGCAAGTCAAAACAGCTATGAGATTTCACCTGAATCAGGATGGAAGTCATTAAATCAAACATCAGTAAATGTTGGCAATAATGTGGGGAAAGAGGAACTCTCATTCACTGCTGGTGGGAAAGCAAACTTGTACAACCACTATAGAAATCAGTACGGAGATTCCTGGAAAGATGAAAACAGATCTACCATCTGAACCAGATATTCCTCTCCTGAGCATTTACCCTAAAAACATCACATTTCTCTTTATAGATACTTTCTGGACCATGTTTATAACTGCTCTATTCACAATAGCTAGTAATGAGAATTTACCCATATGCCATTGACTGACAAATGGATAATCAAGTGGTGGTACATTTGTAGGAAAATGGGTGGAATTGAAAGATATCATCTTAAAAGAAGTTGCACAGTCTCACAAAGACAAAGGCTGCATGTTTTCATTCATATGTGTCTCCTAAATGGACCAGTGGAAGAGCATCCTCTTCACTGCAAAAGGGCTTAAAGATTAGGACTATGAATGTATAACTAGACATGAGGAGAAAGTAAAAACAGAGAGGGAGGAGAGGAGGATAAACCAGAAAAACTAGATAAGGAAAAGAATACGGGGTGTAGTTGGGAGGTTTTAAGAGCAGGGGCAATAGAAGGGAGGAGGGAACTCTACAAAACTAAAGACTCTAGTAGTTAGTACACTAGGTACCTTCCTGAAGGAGAATAGCATGTAAGATGTAACCCCCAAATGATGGGGGTGGACAGATCAGACCAATATGCCCAAGTAGATGGTGGAGAAAACTTAATTCTACTCACTGGATCGGCCTTGTGAATCCCAAGACCAGAACTAGGTACCAGGTTCCCAAAACAGTGTAGGTCATTGCTGAGCACTGGGTTAGCCAACAAGATAAGAAGGCATGATCCTATTGCTCAAGATAGCTCAGGCTGCCTTCTCAGGACACCTAAAGATCAAATGGGAATAAGAAGGGGAGTTAAGAAAAAATTTATATATATATATATATATATATATATATATATATATATATATAGCCATCTTTCACTTAGAACTTCTATAATTAGATTGATCAACATTGTGCTCTCTCTAGAGAGGAATTCACAATTTTTAAAAATGTTGACACATTAAATTTATTAAGAAGGATACTTTAAGCTTAGGTGTTATTCTTTGGATATGTTTTTCTTGCATCAAATAAAATGGAGAGGTGAATGAATGGAGGGAAAGAGAGATGAGGTTGAGCACAAGAGGCATTTAAATACTTTTTGCCTTATCTGTTTTGGGATGTTTTTACACTATTGATATTTCTGGAAAGTTAGAAAAGGGATTTAAATCTCCTTTGGTTATAATATTTACTTGGTGTGATGGCTAAATTTCACAAACTTAACCACAACCACAGCCTTATCCAGTCAAAATCTTCAGGGTAAGACCTAGAAATGTATATATTTTAAACTGTTCTAAGTGATTCTTTAAATAAGAAATATATAAGAAATAATTTTGTTAGAAACTTCCAGACAGTTTTAGAACTAAAGCTTTGGCATAGATATGTGCAACTGTAGCCAACATTCCTTTCATTTATCTCAATAATACCACTGAAACCAAGTTGTAGTACACATTATCCGTGTTTCACAGGGTGCATGATACTGTTTCTCTCACTTTGCCAAAATTTCATACAGCAGCCTCTTTTATTAACTCACTATTCTCAGACAGAACTTATTTAATATTTCTTTAGAAGTAGATTGCAATAGAACATTATTCCTCAAGGGAACAAAGGGATTTTTATTTATTGAACTCAACTAAGTGCCAAGTTCATTACACTCGTTTCCATACCGAAGGCTGAAGCAAGTTGTCTTCACAGGAATCGGGAACAAGGAAAATAAAATTGCTTTTACTACACAGTCAGCACATGGTGGGGAAAATTATCCATAAAAGAAACAGACCAACATAACTGAGTAGAAATGTCTCAAGAGGTTACTATACTCTGCAGAGAGATCTGGACTTTAAAAAGTTTGAGCCTTTCTTAGGATATGTGACTTGCTGTGGAGGTAGCTCTCTTGCTCATCTCACCACTTCCTCAAAGGTTTTGTTTGGGCTCAAGATGGTAAGTTAGCAGTGGTTCATCTCCTGCTTGTATGCCAGCCATCATCTCAGGTCCTGTTGGTGGAATTGGACTGTCCAAAGTTCTCACTGCCTTCTGAAAAATACAACCAGAATCTCCAACAGAAAGTGAGACCAGTATAGGTTAAATGAGGCAAACAATGTTAAATTGGCAAGATTCTAATGGGTCTAGCCATTCTGTAGACTCCTGGTTAGTGGGGGTTTCCCTTTGGAGTCCCGATCCTTGGTCTCCATAAACAATTTGCACTGGATCCCAGTTTCAGCTAAGGGTTTCTTGCCATGGAGTGGATCACTTAGCCAATAAGCAAGCCTTTTATTACCAAAGTAGATTAAACTCCTCTATTGCACCGAGAAGCACTTCCTGTATTGGTGGCTTGTGCCATCCAGCAATGTACTCTGCATTCTCTTAACAACAGTCAGTGTTTTATATTAATATCCTCCAATTCCTCTGAATATCATTAGCCAATTTCCCCTAACAGCTCATGTAATGGCTTCCAGCACTACACAGGCTACCATCTGGGACATGGTTTCCTTTTCAGATCCAGCAGTTTCTCTCAGTGTTGTGGGAAGAAGGTCTGTGGTATCTTCAGCAATGGAATCTTATCTCTTGGCCAGGGCAGGTATTCAAAAGCTTTGACCTGTCTTGTTATGACCTCATAGGTCTCTTTAATCAACAGCTCAGTGTAGGAAGCAACCAATTACTGGGACAGGGAATTTTAGGCCAGCACCACTTGTCTTGAGTTATGCCTCCTCTCACAATCTGTGGTCCCTTCTTACAAGACAATGCCCCCAGCTTCCTCAAGAGCATACTGTACAAAAGTAATGATTTTGTGGTATTGATTAATTATTGGTTTAGATTAGTGTATATCTTCCCCAGTCCTCCCATTCTCTCCACGCCCCCCATTCCTTCCATCACCTTTGATTATCTCTCAATTCACCTCTCAGGTTTGCATACTATTGAAGTTCAACCTGGTTGGGAACTGCAGATGAGAGAGAATATGCAACATTTTCCTCTCTGTTCTTGTGTGAGTTTACCAAGTATGATCTGTTCCAAGTCTGGCCACTTTTCTTTAAATTCCATTAGGTCATTTTTCCTTACTGCCACATAGAATACCATAATGTATATGTACCACAGTTTTGATATTTATTCGTCCGTGGGAATTTGTGTTGATTCCAATTCTTAGCTATTATGAATTGAGCCATTATAAACATGGTTGAACAAATATCTCTGTGCTGAAGAAAGGAATCTTGAGGGTAGATGCCCAGTAGAGAGATACCTGAGTCTGTTTGTAGGTCTATCTCCATCTTGTTCAGTAGCCTCCACACTGCTTTCCATAGTGGTTGTACAAGTTTGCATTCCCACCAGCAGTGAATGAGGGCTCCCTTTCCCCCACATCCCTGCCAGCATGGAATGTTGGTGGATTTTTTTTTAATGATTGCCATTCTAACTGGAGTAAATTGGAATTTCATTGTTGCTTTGATTTGCATTTCCCTGACATTAGGCATGATGAATATTTTCTTAAATGAGAATAGGACATTTGTGATTCCTCTGTGAATTCCCTGTTGAGTTCTGTGCCCTGTTTTGTGAGAGGGTGCTTTGATTTTTTTATTACTTAATGTTCTGAGTTCTTTGTATGTTCTAAATATGAGAACTCTGTCCATGGTATAGCTTGCAAAGATTATCTCCCAGTCTGATAGTGGTCTATTGTCTCTGAGTATGGTATGTTTATCTGTACAGAAGATTTTTAGCTTGCTAAGATCCCATTGGTTAAGTGATTGTTGTACTTCCTGGGCTACTGGGGGTATATTCTGTTAGTTTTTTTCCTACTTCCATCTTGTGGAGAGTTCCAATTTTTTCTTTGAGGGTTTTCAGAATTTCAGGTCTTATGCTGAGGTGTTTGATCCATTTGAAGTTGATTTTTGTGCATGGTGGGAGGAGTGGGTCTAGTTTCATTTTGTTACATGTAGTTTTCCAATTTGTCCAGCACCATTTGTTGAAGATGCTGTCTTTTCACCAGTGAACACTATTGGTGACTTTGTTAATGATCAAGTTAGTTACTTGTTACAGGAGCAGGGTCTTTAATTCTATTCCATTATTCTTTGGCTCTGTTTTTATGCAAGTACCTTGCTTTTTTTTTTCTTTTACTGTGGCTTTATAGTATATCTTTAGATGGCATATGGTGATACCTCCTGAGGAGCTTCTTTTATTAAGAATAGTTTTGGATATAAAAGGCCTTTTGCCATTCCAAATCATTTTTCAGATTATATTTTCTATATCTGCAAATAATGAGTCTGGGATTTTTATTGGTATGACATTGAATTTGTCTATTGCTCTGGGAAAAATTGACATTTTCATGATGTTAATTCTACCTATCCAGGAGCATGGGAGATCTTACCATCTTCTCATATCATCATTAAATTCCTTCTTGAGCATTTTTATGTGTTCATTATGCAAGTCTTTAACATTCTTGGTTACTGTTATTCCAAGGTATTGAAGTGTTTTTTAACATTTTTATTGGTTTAAAATTATATATAGTAACACAATATGTTGTATCATAAGTTATTAGTTAAAGCCATTGAAACCAGGATGACATTCCCTTTTATGCATTAGATATTCTCCCCCCCAATGACTCTTACATTCTTTCTGCCCCCTCTTCTGCAATTTTCTCTGAGTCATAGTGGGTGAGTTTAAACTTTGCATAATTATTAGACTTTTAAGAGTCTCTAAATTTGTGTTTTGGAAAATTTTGGGCACCCTTGGTGCCTGTCTCCATTATCCTTTCCTAGCTTTGCTGTGGGAATAACTCTTTTGCTAATCATCCCACTTCCTTAGAGGTTGGGTTAGTGCTCTAAAAGGTGAGATAGCAGTGGTACTTCTCCTACTTGGGTGTCCCCATCATCTCATGTCCATTTGGTGGAGTTCAATTGTCCCCGGTTCTCTTTGCTTTCTGAAAAATACAGAGTCTCCAGTGTAAGGTGAGATTATTATTGGTCAATTGAGACAAATATTGCTAGGTTGGTGAGCATTTGGAGGGTGTAGCCTTTCCGAGGACCTATGGTTAGTGAGGACTTTCCTATGGAGATGGGGTTCTTAGTCCCCATTCAAGGTTACCTTGGGTCCCTGTACCAGTCAGGGATTCCCTGACTCTGAGAGGATCTCATAGTCAATTAGCCAGCTGTTGATTACCCACCTAGGTTGGGTGTCACTATTGCACAGATGGGCACTTCTTGACTTGCTTGTCTGTGCCATATAACAGAGTGCTCTTCATTCTCAAGCCATCAGTGGGTGTAACTTGAAGATGCCTCCTGCTCTCTCAGAATAGCATTGATCTGGTTCCCCTGGCAGCTTGTGCAACAACTTCCTGCATTACCCAGGCTGCCCTTCTGAGAGCTGATTTCATTTCTGGATTCAGCGGGGTTTGTCAGTGTTGTGTGATAGCAGTCCATGGAAGCTTCAGCAACAGGGTCTTATCTTTTGCCAGAGGTGGATATTAAAGGGCTGTGACACAATTTTGTCTTATTTTAGAGACCATGTGGGTCACTCTGATCATTGTGGGAGTTAACTATTTACTGGGTCAGGGAGTCAAAGGTCAACTGTGTTTATACTATAGATAGGCTTTCACCCCTCCCCCTTTTAGGGCCCTAGCTACCTCTGGAAATTATACAGAAGTTAGGATTCTATGGAGTCACATTAGTATTTGCTTAGGCTTATGCACATCTCTCCCCTTTATTGTTTCCCCCACTGCCCCCATTTCCTTCTGCCCCCTTTGCCTTTCACCTGAATCACTAGTCATGTTTACTTATAGTTCCAGTTTAACCTGATTAGGGGCCACAGATATGGGAGAATATGTGGTATTTGTCTGTTCTTGTGTGAGTTCACTTAGTATGATCTGTTCCAAGTCCATCCATTTTTCTTTGAATTTCATTATGTCATTTTTCCTAATTGCTGAGTAGAATTCCATGGTATATATTTATCACATTTTTGATATCCATTCATCTAGTGATGGACATATAGGTAGGTTCCAATTCCTAGCTATTATGAATTGAGCCGCTTCCGATTTTTGTGTTTTGTATCCTGCCACTTTGCTAAAGGAGTTAATCACCTTTAGTCGTTTAGTGATACTGGTCTTTGGGTCTTTTACATATATGATTATGTCATCTGCAAAAAGGGATAGTTTCACTTCTTCCTTTCCAATTTGTATCACTTTTACTTCTTTTTCCTGTCTTACTGCCTTTGCTAGAACTTCAAGGACTATGTTGAAGAGCAGTGGTGAAAGGGGACACCATTGTCTTATTCCCGAATTTAGTGGGAACTCCTTGAGTCTTTCCCCACTAAGTATGATTTGGACTTTAGGGGATTTGTATATGGCCTTTATTATGTTTAGGTATGAGCCTGTCATAGTTTGATCCAGGTGTCCCCCACAAAGACATGAATGTGTTCTGGGTAGTCGATCCTCAGCTGATGGCAGTTTAGATTTTACAAACTTGGTGGAGTTGTGTTGTTGGGGGTAGACTTTTGGGGGCTATAAACCAGCATCCCTTTGCCAAACCTTCCTGCCATTGTTTGCAGTGCTGTGGCAGAGGTGATGTCCACCCCTCTGCTCATGCCATCATTTTCCCTGCAAGGAAGGCATCTCCCCTTAGGTCTGTAAGCCAAATAAACCCATTCCTCCACAAGCCACTTTTGTTTGGGTTCTTTCTGCACAGCAACTAGAAAGCTGACTGCAACAGAGCCTTCTATTTCAAGTCTCTGAAGTGTTTTGATCAAGAAGTGGTGTTGAATTTTGTCAAAAGCTTTCTCTATCTATTGTAATAACTGTGTGGTTTTTCTGGCTGAGTTTATTGATGTGGTTGATTATGTTGATTGACTTCCATATGTTGAACCAACCCTGCATTGCTTGGATGAAGCCTACCTGATCAAGGTGTGTATTTTTGATGTGTTATTGGATTTGGTTTGCAAGGATTTTATTCAGAATTTTTGCATCTAAATTCATAAGAGATATAGGTTTACAGTTTTCCTTTCTGGATTTACCTTGTCCAGTTTTGGTATAAAAGTGATGCAAGCTTCATAGAAGGAGTTTGGAATAATTCCATGTTTACCCATTTCATTTAAAAGTTTTAGAAGGAGTGGTTTCAGTTCTGTGATAAATGGTAGAATTCAGCTGATAATCCATCTGGACCTGGAATTTTCCTTCTGGGAGGTTTTTAATTACATTTTCTATTTCAGTGGATATGATAGGTTTATTTAGGAAATTTATCTGCTCCTGATTTAGCTTTGGTAGATGGTAAGTATCAAGCAGTTCATCCATTTCTTCCAGGTTCTCCAGCTTTGTGGAGTATAGGTTTTGGAAGTAAGACCTGATGATTCTTACAATTTCATTGGTGTTTTTTTGTGATCTCTCCATTTTCTTTTCTAATTTTGTTGATTATGACCCTCTCATTTTTCTGTTTAGTTAGGTTGGCTAAGGGTTTGCCACTTTTGTTTATTTTTTTCAAAGAACCAGCTCTTTGTTTCATCAATTTTTTTTTAAAAAAATTGGCTACTATTTCCTTGATCACTGCACTGATCTTAATTATTTCTTTTCATCTTGAGTTCCTAGGGTTGGATTGTTCCAATTTTTCCAGTGTCGTTAGCTGGTTGATTAGGTTGTTAATTTGGGATCTCTCTGTCTTTGTTATGAAGGCATTCAGTGCTATAAATTTCCCCCTTAGGACAGCCTTTAGTATGTCCCATAGGTTTTGGCATGTTGTATTTTCATTATCATTTATCCTGAGAAAAATTTTAATATCTGTTTTAATTTCTTGAACTACCCCTTCATTATTTAATAACATATTGTTCAGTCTCCAATAGTTGGTGCATTTTTTGCCATTGTTTATTTCCAGCTTCAGTGCATTGTGGTCTGATATGATACAGGGTGTCATATCAGATTTCTTAAATTTATTTAGACAAGATTAGGTGATCTATTTTGGAGAAACTTCTATGAGCTGCTGAGAAAAATGTATATTCTGTAGAGTTGGGATAGAAAGTTCCGTAAATGTTTGTGTGATCTAGATAGTCTATGGTTTTGTTAAGTTCTATTATTTCTCTATTGATCTTCTATCTGGTTGATCTGTCTATAGTTGATAGTGGTATTTTAAAGTTTCCAACTATGATGGAATTGGAATTTATTTTAGATTTGTTTTCCATTAATTTTTGCTTTATGAAATGTGATGCACCTGTATTTGGTGCATACATGGTTATGACTGTGATATATTCTTATTGGATCTTTCCCGTGATGAGTAAGAAGTGGTCTTCCTTGTCCTTTTTAATTAATTTAGATTTAAAGTTGATTTTGTCTGATATTGGTGTGGCAACTCCTGCTTGTTTTTTATTTCCATTTGCTTGGAATATCATTTACCATCTTTTCACTCTGAGGAGGTTTTTATCTTTAGATGTGAGGTGGGTTTTTGGAGGCAAAAAATGGAAGGGTCCATCTTTCTGATCCATCTCGCAAGCCTGTGTCTTTTCATGAGGGAGTTGAGACCATTAATATTTAAATGTATAACTGTGAGTCTTGACTTAA
>PVHP010043814.1:0-14365 GCA_004024765.1 Zapus hudsonius
TTTTTGTGTATTAATTTTGTATCCTGCCACTCTGCTGAAGGCATTGATCACCTTCAGGAGGTTGCTGGTGCTGTTCTTTGGATCTGATGTATAAGATCATGTCATCTGCAAAGAGGGATAGTTTGACTTCTTCCTTTCCAATTTGTATCCCTTTTATGCGGTTCTCTTGTCTTATCGCTTGGGCTAGAACTTCCAGCACTATGTTAAAAAGCAATGGTGAGAGTGGACACCCCTGTCTTGTTCCTCAGTTAAGCGGGAACTCCTTGAGTCGTTCTCCATTGAGGATGATTTGTGCTTTAGGAGATCTGTATATTGTTTTTATCATGTTGAGGTATAGTCCATCTATGCGTATTCTTTCCAGGGTTTTGAATATGAAGTGGTGTTGAATTTTGTCAAAAGCCTTCTCAGCATCAATTGCGATGACCATGTGGTTTTTGCAGGTGAGTTTGTTAATGTGTTGAATTATATTTATTGACTTGTGTATGTTGAACCATCCCTGCATCCCTGGGATGAAGCCAACTTGGTCAGGGTGAATTATAGACTTGATGTGGGTTTGTATTCGGTTTGCTAGGACTTTGCTTAGGATTTTTGCATCCAAGTTCATCAGGGATATGGGTCTGTAGTTTTCTTTTCTTGTTACATCCTTGCCTGGTTTTGGAATTAGGGCGAAGGTAGCTTCATAGAAGGAGTTTGGGAGCCTACCCTCTTTTTCTATGTCCCTGACAAACTTCAAAAAGAGAGGTTTCAGTTCTATGATGAAGGTTTGGTAGAATTTAGCTGAGAAACCATCTGGACCTGGGCTTCTCAGTTTGGGGAGGTTCTTGATTACCGATTCAATCTCTGTGATTGTTATCGGGTTGTTTAGCATCTTTATCTGCTCTGGTCTGAGCTTTGGAAGTTGGTAGGTGTCCAGGAATTTATCCATTTCTTCCAGGTTCTCTAATTTTGTGAAGTAGAGTTTTTGGATGTATGACTTGATGAGTCTTCCAATCTCTTCAGGATCTGTTGTGGTCTCACCCTTGTCATTTTTTATTTTGTTAATTTGGGCCTTCTCAGTTTTTTGTTTGATTAAGTTGGCCAGGGGTTTGTTGATCTTATTGACTTTTTCAAAATACCAACTCTTTGATTTGTCTATTTTTTCAATTGTTTTCTTTGTTTCCAAGTCATTAATCTCATCACTGCTCGTAATTATTTCTTTGCGTCTCGAGCTCCTAGGGTTGGATTTTTCCATCTGTTCTAATGACCTTAGGTGTGAGGATAGTTGGTTGATTTGAGACCTCTCTGTCTTTGTTATGAAGGCATTTAGAGCAATGAATTTCCCCCTTAGAACTGCCTTCATTGTGTCCCACAAGTTCTGAAAGTTTGTGTCCTCGTTATCATTTGTTTCTAGGAAGTTCTGGATTTCCTATCTGATTTCTTTTTTGACTCCTTCTTTGTTCAGGATCGAGTTGTTCAGTCACCAGTATCTGTTGAAATTTTTGTATCCTTTCTCATTGTTAATTTCTAGCTTTAATGCTGTGTGTTCTTATATGATGCAAGGGATTAACTGATCTTTCTGAATTTGCTGAGGGATGATTTATGGCCCAGTATGTGGTCAATTTTGGAAAAAGTTCCATGCTTTGCTGAGGAGAATGTGTAATTTGTGTCCTTGGAATGGAATGTTCTGTAGATGTCTGTTATCCCTAGTTCGTCTGTTTGTCTATTGTGCCATTTAGCAGCTTGATTTCCCTACTTGTCTGGTTTATTTTATTTTACTTTTTTTTTACGATCGGTCTAGGGATGACAGTGGAGTTTTAAAGTCTCCTTCTATGATGGTGTTGGCACCTATATCTGCTTTGCTTTTGAGTAATTTATGCCTAATGAACTGAGGGGGCCTTGCATTTGTTGCATATGTATTTAGTATAGTGATTTCTTCTTGTTGTATTGATCCCTTGATGAGTAGGAAGTGGCCATCATTGTCCTTTTTTATTGCTGTTGGTTTAAAGTCTATTTTGGCAGATATTAGAGTAGCCACACCTGCTTTTTTATTCTTCCCACATGCCTGGAAAATTGTTTTCCACCCTTTTACTCTCAGTAGGTTACTGTCTTTAGTGATAAGTTGTGTTTCTTGAAGGCAACAGATGGAAGGGTCCATTTTCCTGATCCAACCTGCGATCCTGTGTCTTTTTATAAGAGAGTTGAGTCAATTTACATTCAAAGTTATAACTTTGAGGTTTGCCATGTTGTAGAGAATATGGAGGTTGGTATCTGAGCTGTTGCTACTATCTCTTTTGTGTTACCTTGCTAGTTCTCTGTTCCTTTCCTGGGATCCGTTGTTTGTTTTGTCTGCCTGGGATATCTCATTAAGTATCTTTTGAAGTTTTGGCTTTGTGCTCAAGTATTTGTAAAGCTGATTAGTCTCATGAAATACCTCCATCAATTCCTCCATCAATTATGATGGATAACTTTGCTGGGTAGATTAGTCTAGGTTAGAATCCGTTCTTCTTTAGGTCTTGTATCGCTTTGTTCCAAGCTCTCCTGGCTTTTAAAATTTCTATGGAGAAGTCTGACGTGATTCTGATGGGTTTTCCTTTATACGTGAGTTTCCTTTCTCTCATTGCTCTAAGGACTCTCTCTTTTTCCTCAATGTTTGGCATTATAACTAAGATATGTCTTGGGGTGTTCCTCCTTTGGTCCAATTTGTTTGGGGTCCTTCGTATCTCTCTTAGCTGTACAGGATTATCTCTTGCCAAGTATGGGAAGTTTTCTTGAATGGTTTTGTTGCAAATATTTTCTATGCCCCTAGTTTGGTTTTCTTCGCCTTCTGGAATTCCCATGATCCTGAGATTAGGTCTTTTTATGGTATCCCATATTTCCTTTGAGTCTTGTTGACTTGCTCTTTTGAATTTTGTCAAGGTTCTGATTTCTCTCAAATTCTCCTCTGTTCTTTCTTCCATGTCTGAGGTTCTGTTTTCCCAGTTATTAATCCTGTTGTTAAGAGATTCTAGGGATGTTCTTATTATTTCAATATGGTTTTTGTTTTATGCAACTTCTTTTTGGGTTGCTTGTATCATCCTGTTGAGATGTGATTTCATTTCCATGTTTGATTTCATTATTTCTTCCTGACAGTCATTCTTAAATTGCAGATGTCTTCGGTTAATTTGGAAAGCTGGTTTTTTATACCTTCAGTTTGCTGGCTTGCCTTTAGTTCTGATATGTGTCTTCTGACATCCATTTGGTTCTCCTCCATTATATTAAGCCTGGTGGCAAAACTCATAAGCTGAATTTGTACCCTTTCAATATGTCAGTACATCTTTTCTTGCATGACTAACAATAAGTTCTCCTTAGGATCTGTGCCAGTAGGATCAGGGTTTAGTGTCGTGTCTTTCTGGGCCTGCCTCTGCTCTCTCCTTTTAGTTGTGTTGTCGATGTCATTTGGCGTGGTTTCCTCAGCTGGTGTAATATTCTTGCGTTGAGGTCTACCCATTTTGATTCCACTTGAGGTGGTTGGTGGGATGCCTTTGAGATATCTGAGCCCTGGAAAGGTGCAGCGGTGGGAAAGCAGCTGGTCTGAGCTGAAAATGTAGCTGTCTCAGAGTGGGAAAGCAGTTGTTTCCAGGGGCAGAAAAGCAGCCGGGTCCAGGTGGGATAGCAGCCCGACCTGGGTGGAAAAGCAGCTGTTCCTGATGGGAAAGCAGCTGGGACACGGGGTGGAAAAGCAGCCCGGTCCTGGGCGGAAGAGGAGCCGGTTCCTGGGCAAGAAAGCAGCTGGACCCGGGAAAGCAAAGCAGCCCGACCCAGGCGGAAAAGGCAGCCGGGTCCCTGGGCAGGAAAGCAGCCGTGTCTGGGGGGGGGGAAGGCGGGCGGCTCGGGAAGCCGGCTGGCTAGGGCCCCGGTATGGCAGGCACGTGGGCGGCTTGGGCTCTTTGGTGCTGGGAAGCCGGCAGGCTAGGGTCCTGGGGTTGTGTGCATGTGGTCGGCTCGGCCCCTGGGTTCTGGGAAGCCAGCTGGCTAGGGCTCCCTTGTGGTGGGAATGTGGGCGGCTCAGGCTCTAGGGTGCTGGGGAAGGTGGGCGGCTCAGACCACAGGAGCAGGTTCTACCGGCTGGGCTGTTGTACTTACTGCCTCCGGTGCACCCTAATGATTGATGCAGGTTCCAATCAGAATAATCTGTTGCTAGAAAGTGTCCGAAGTCGAGGTCCTGGCTATTGCTTGCGTCCACTGCCTGGATCACAGCTAAAAACCCTAACCTCTGTTCCCCTAGGGACACCCCGTGGCTTCTAGTTTGCCATCATGAACTGGAACCATGAGTTATATTATTTAGTGGGCAAATAATGAGTTGTTATCCCCAGTTCCCCAATGCTCCCCTCCCCATCCCCAATCAGCTGGATATCCTCCTCCATGGGCCGTCTGGATCAGTCCTTATGGCAAGCAACCATGGATACCCTAGTATTCAGCCCTGTCCTCCTGTCCCAAGTGTGTTGTTACAGAGGTGTGCCATGCCTCTGGATACTCTCCCCCACCATGGGTCTCACAATCTTTCCGTCCCCAGTTCCCTGAGTTGTGGTGGGTGAGTATTAAGGCTGCTTTAATGTTGTGAGCTCAGCTTTGTCTGTAAACAGTTTCATCGTTCCTTCTAGGGCAGAGGTTCTCAAAGCGACCATCCAGTGCATGTTTAGATTGCTCATCACTGGAGGCGGGGAGATGCTCCTGGCAACTAGTGGGTAGAAGCTAGGGAAGTTTTTGACATCCTACAGTGTATGGAATGGTCCTCCCCTGACTTGTACTATGTGTTTAGAACTCATGTTCACTTCCTGCTCCATGACATTGCTAGAGAGACTGTACCTTGAGGAAGCCTGAAGGACAGTTTGGCTGTCCCCTCTGTTTTTCATTTCTGTCCCCAGGATAAGTAATGAAACAATAAGACCTACTCTCTCCTTTGGGAGAGTGCTCAAGACACACCAGCAGAGCTTGGCTGTTTGACGTTCATCCACTGCTGTGCTCCAGATACAGGACAGCTCAGAGATGGAGACATAAAGTCTATCTTCGGATAACAAACTACTTGCTGTTGTTTCGAATTCATTTGGACAGGGGATAAAAAGCTGAAATGATACACACACATAAAGAAGCTAGCATGACTCCTGGTGTTCAGAAACTTCAGTCTTGTTGATTTTAAAATGATCAAAATGATGCCTCACTCAAGGAAAAAAATGTCTAACTTTTGTAAGGATGAGGATCAACATCCTATCTCATCCCTCCCTGGAGGCTGTATGTGCAAACTCACCTATCTGCTTGAAAGGTCAAGAAGAAAACTACTCATTAACATTGCAGAAATCCAGCCTGCTCATGTGCATGACAACGTGCCAAGAGATTTTGTAGTTGAAATTCCTCAGAACACTGTGACATCCCCTTGAAGCAGCTCATATGTGTATATTGTAGTGTTATGTGGACTCCCTTCTTGTGTAGCAAGCAAGGCCCATGATTTCTTGTATCCAGCCAGGTACTGCGAAGTGTTGAACAACTAGTGATCAATGAATACTGTTCCAAAGGGAAAAAATCAGTATCCCCATCAGGAAAAAGCAGAGCATACTATGAATGAAGCAGACAAATTGCTCTGTTTTGATAGACCTCATAATTTTACAATTCTGCCTTTCTTCATAGTTCCCTCTAGCCTGAATTATGTCCTCCCCCCTCCCCCCAGTTTCCAAGCTTGAAATTCTCCAGTGGCCAGATAAAGTATTTCCCTCTTCCATGACTTGATTCCTCCCATCTCCATTGAAGTGCATTTATAGTACTCTGTTTGCTTTATAAGTGGCCTTGCTAAAATTATAATAGTGTTTACCAGTCTTACTTTCCTCTTGGCTGGACACATAGCTAAACTAAATTTCATGGCCACTTTAAAAAAAAAACTATTTTTGAGCAAAGAGACAGACAGAATGAGAATGGTTATGCCAGGGCCTCTTGCCACTACAAACTCCAAATGCATGTGTTACTTTGTGCATCTGGCTTTACATGGGTACTGGGTAATCAAAACCAGGCCATCAGGCTTTGCAAGCAAGTGCGTTTAACTGCTGAGCCAATTCTCTTGCCAAACCTTTGTATCTTAGTAGATCTGTTTTAGGTTTTTAAAAAATATTTTATTTATTCATTTTCAATGAGAGAGAGAGAGAGAGAGAGAGAGAGAGAGAGAGAGAGAGAGAGAGAGAAACAGGGCCACCACCTTGTGGATCTTGCTTATGTGGGTCCTGGGGAATTGAACCTGGAGCCTTAGGCACTGGAGGCAAGTGCCATGACCGCTGAGCCATCTCTCCAGCCTGATCTGTTTTAGTTTTGTTCCTTGGGATGTGGACAGAATTAATATATGTCATTTCTAAGACATTCCGTTTCATCCATGTGTCTGTTTCTTCATCTATTACCTTGACGGAAATAGAGCTATTATGAAATTATGAAGTGGAGACACCGAGATTCCAGAGTCACCATTTAGAAGAAAATGGCCCAGGAGAGCCACAAAAACAAGAATATTTATACAGCAATTTAAGGGAGAATAAATAAATTTTTATTTTATGAAGCCCTTGAGATGACTTGCTATAATAAATTTTCCCTTTCAGTTTAACGACTTTCTTTAATGCAGACCAGCTATCCAATATTATGACCATCTTCCATTATCCATACCTCTTTTTCACAAAGTAGGTAATTCACTTGAATTATCACCACCTCAGGCATGGCTCCCAATTTCCTGGTCATCTTTCCTGGAGGAATGAAGACAGTCCTGTCCTAAATCTCTGGTGGAAGGGTATCAATTCCAGTGTTTACTAACCCATTTTTGAGAAGCAAAAGCACCTAGAAATTTTGCACAGATGGCCTAACAACCATAAATAAATAAGATATCCACGGTGGATGTGGTGGCAAATATCTGTAATCCCAGCATTTGGGAAGTGGAAAATCAGGAGTTCAAGTTCACTGTTAGACCCTGTCTAAACAAACCAACAACAACAAAAGAGAGAGATCTAATAATAGCTTTCTGTGCATTAGATATAACCCTATACTACACATTTATTCTTTATACTAATTAGTGCATGACTTATATTTAACTGTTATTAGGTCAAAATTATTAACAACTTATAACTGGAAATTTTGATTATTCATCTTTGTGTCTTCAACAATATCTAACATACTATCTTGCAGACTGAATCATACAGTGATTGTTGAATTTGATGAGGCAACTAGCAGAAGTTTCACTAGACCCTATTTCTTCTGCCTTACCAACCCATTAATGTACACAGAGCTGGTACACTATTCATTTCTAGAAAAGAAAACTAAACTTTTGCTTAGAAGCCAATATGAATCATTCTGTCACTTATTGAGGTATAATTATGCACAATAAAATGTATTTATCAAGCACTTAGTTTGATGAATTTTGACAAATATAGACAACTGATTTCATAGTATAAAACATTTCTGCCACATCCAGAAGGCTCTTCCATTTTACTTTTAACCAATATCTCTTTACCACAGTCACCCCTATTGGCCCAGGGAGAAACTGGTCTGATTTCTGTCAGTATAGAATAATGTGTTATAAATCTTTAGATAGATAAAAACCACATAGTGTGTGCTGCTTTACATCTCTCTTCTTTCATTCAACCTTTCTCTGATGAGATTTATCCAAATTAGTGTACATAGCAGCAATTCATTTTTCTGCATGTCATTTTTTTTTATCACTGAGTTCATTGTGTATCCCTCTCTTGAAGGGTATTTGCATTGATTCTTGTGTGGGATTGTTACGAATAATGCTTCTGTGGTATCCCAAGCAAGTCTTTCTGTGAACATTTCCATTTCTCTTGGGAAAACAGGAGCAAAACTACAACATTCTAGGATAGACACACATTTTAAATCTAAAATTTTAAAATATTTTATTTATTCATTTGCAAGGAGAGAGAGAGAGAGAGAGAGAGAGAGAGAGAGAGAGAGAGAGAGAGAGAGAGAGAGAGAGAATGTGTGTGCAAGGGCCTCCAGCCTCTAAATGCACTCCAGACACACGCGCTTCTGGCCTTATGTGAATACTAGGGAATTGACCCTGGGTCATTGGGTTGTGTAGGCAAGTGCCTTAACCACTGAGACATCTCTGCATCCCCAAATTTTAACTTTATAAGATACTATAAACTCGGTGTCCAAAAAGGCCACAGTTCAAAGTCTATGTTTTCACAAGCAATATGGGTGCTGTCGCTCCTCCTTATCTTTGCCAGCATTTGGTGTGGTCAATCCTGGTATAAATTTATTAATAGCAAGTATTTTCTTTTAAGAAGGAGGAGAGGAGAAAAATTAAGAAAGGAAGGGAGACGGGCGTGGTGGCACACACCTTTAATCCTAGCACTCAGGAGGCAGAGGTAGGGGGATTGCCGTGAGTTCAATGCCACCCTGAGACTACTTAGTGAATTCCAGGTCAGCCTGGACTAGAGCGAGACCCTACCTCGAAAAACCAAAAAAAAAATAAAATAAAATAAAATAAAATAAAAAATAAGAAAGGGAGAGGAGAAGAGGGGAAAGGAGGGGAGGAAACAGTAGATACTGGGAGGGAGAGGAGAGGAATGGGAAAGAACGGAGAAGATGGAAGAGGAAGTGGGTAATAGACTGAGGGAGAAGAGGAGTGAAAAAAATCTCCAAGGAGTATAGTTATAAATACAGATTTTAATTAATGAAATTTTAAAATTTGAGACAGGGTCTTGCTATGTAGTGCAGGCTGGCCTGGAACTCACTTTGTTGCCCAGACTAGCCTCAAAATTGCAGTTCTCCTGCCTCAGATTGCTGAGTGCTGGGCTTATCGTTGTACACCACCACCTGCCACCAATCTGATGTTCTGGTATCTGCTCTCACTTCCTATCATTGCATTTCAGGGGAGAGCTTTGAAGCAACGTTCATCCCATTATAATGGGGTTATTATGAGATGAATGTACTTGTAGTTTATTTTAGGGAGCTGGTAGTTCTTCAAGGCTAATTGTGACATGAAAGAGGCACGTCTGGAAGAATTATCTTCATGTTTGGAACTGGCAATAATTTTGAAGTTCCTCTTCATGTTGTGAAACATGGCTGTTTGGCACATGTGGGGAAAGACTTTTTTTTTGGTTAAAGCATAAGAACAAAGGCTTTATTCATTGCAGGCACTTCAAATGACTAATGAGCAAAGAAATAGCAGCCATGAACTATGACAGATAGCTTGGGCAGGAGGAGAGAAGAGCAGAATACACATTCTTTTTTAATTAAAAATTTAAAAACTTATTTATTGTTAATAATTAGAAGCTCTCTCTCTCCTCCCTGCCTCCATCCCACTGAAGGCCCTCTTCAGTGGGATTGCTGGAATGCTCCATGGGATGGGGAGTTATGAATTGTACAAGCCAGAGACAGTTTTTTTTATGTGATGTTGTTGTTGGGGGGGGCAATGTCTCTGGATAATCCCCCCACCCACCATGGCTCTTACAATCTTTCTGCCCCTGTCTTCTGCAAAGTTTAGGGCATGCATCCTTAACTGTTACTTCTACCCAAACAAGCCAAAGCTGATGTGATCAGCAGGGAAGTATAATGAACATTTTATGGGGTATTGTTCCAAAGTCCAGACTATTAAGTTAAAAGTGTGGACCTTCTGGAAATAATGAACTTGAATATAGAAATTCAAAGAGGATTCCGTGAATAGTTGCTTAAATTCACAATTTTTATCCTTGATGAGACAAAAGTTAATGTCATTATCTTGTTCCATTCCTCCTGGTGCAGACACAGAATCCTGGATTGTTCCAGAAATGTCTATCAGCTTTAAACCTAGAGGACAGTTAATGGGCAGTGTTCTTGGCTTTCTTTTGGATCTAGTAGGCAGGGATGTAGTGGGACCATTAGATAAGTAATAGAGGCAGCTTATTAAGTTTGCATTAAAAGAAATATCTGGGTTACTTATAACTAAATAGCTCTTACCCAAAACTGTTATAGTCACTGTCAAGGCAGAGAGTGAACTAGTACTATTTTCCTTTACCTAGGCCCCTCCTGGGTATTTTTTTCACTACATGATGTCTTTAAACTAACTGAATTTGACTGATTTGACTGCTGTATGTGATCCAAACAGTAAATATGAGCTCTTACACTTTCATTCATTTGACTAATGCTTCAAAGTCCTGTGGAGCAATGTTTTAAGGTGCTCAGGGTGCAGTGGTGAATAAAACAACCAAAAAATCTGCCTTTCTACCAGCAGGGGGAGACAGATAACAAAACAAGAAAGGTCAGTTTTAGAAAGTGTTGGAAGGTGGTATATCTGTAGAAATAGAATAAGGGAGGGGGATAGAGAGTATTGGGGCCTGGGAGGGAAGTGGCATTGTGATAAGACTAAGCTATTATTAGCATCAGTATTTATTGGAGCCAGAATTCACCACAACCTAGAATTGTAAAAATGATTACAGATAATATATTTCCTACTTTTAAGAAGGAGGTGAAATTGGAATATAATTATGTTCTGTGTAGGCATTGACATCACTATCATGCCTCTAAGGACCTATTGAGTATCAGGTAATTGGTCAAGAATAGGAAATAAAGCATCAGTGCGTCTTTATACAGTTTTAAGGATGGTATAAACCCACTCTCTGCGTTGTACAGTTCACATGCTGACTGATAACCTACTTTATTCTTTTGATATGTTTCCTGATGCTGAGAGCTATTTTTCATAACACAGTTTCGTCAGTGGCCTAGTATTTTTCTATGTGTCATAATTTCTGAACATTTCCAGTTTTTAAGAACTTTGGGCTCATTTGTGGTTTCATCCTTAATATGACTTACAAAAGGATACTCAATTCTATGATTTGACACGAATTATTCACTAGAAAGCTAAATGTAGTCTCATGTTTAAAAGTTTGTTTTTTATATTCTCAGCAATGTTTATATTGTCATTCATTTTAATAAATTAATTAAAGAGAGAGAGAGAGAGAGAGAGAGAGAGAGAGAGAGAGAGAGAGAGAGAGAGAGAGAGAGAGAAAATGAGAATGGGCGTGCCAGGGCCTCTGGCCACTGCAAACAATCTTCAGATACATGTACCACTTTGTGCACCTGGATTTATAACTACTGAGACATCTGTAATTCTTTTTTTAATTCAACATTTTGAAAGATGGCACTTGGTATCTCACTGTTTTGAATTGTTCAATCTTTGATGTTTGGAGATGAGGTCTCATTTTGTAGCCCAGGCTGTCTTTGATCTTGAGATCCCCCTACTTCAGCCTCCCAAGTGTTGAGGACGTAATAAGCATGTGCCACCAGTGGCTTGTCTTTAATTGCTGTAGCTAGGATTAGGAGGTTTAATGAGATTTGTATGTCTTCTTTTGGGAATTGTCCATTTTAACTGGTGTGTTTGTCACTTAACCATAAATAAGACTTCTTTTTTATTTGTAAGCAGAGCGAATCAGAAGTCAGAGAGAAGGAGATGAGAGAGAGAGAGAGAGAGAGAGAGAGAGAGAGAGAGAGAGAGAGAGAGAGAGAGAGAGAATAAATGCATGAATGGGCATGCCAGGACCTTTATCCAGTGCAAACCAACTCCAAGATGCAGGCAAGAGCCTTAATAGCTAAGCCATCTCTTAAGCCAAAGACTTCTTTTGTTAAAAAAAATCTTTATTGTCCAAAATTAGATACATTGATTGAGCAAATATTGTGTTGGTATTCCCATTTCCCTCCTCTGTATCCCCAGTCCACTGGGTATCCTCCTCCATGGGCACACTGGATCAATCAATGTTGTAAGGGGTTATGGATAGCACAGGAGTGCCCCCCTTTATGTGTTGTTGCTGAGGGGGGCAATGTCTCTGGATATTCTCCCCCACCATGGCTCTTACAATGTTTCCGCCCCATCTTCCGCTCAGTTCCGAGTCATGGTGGGTGAGTTTTAAGTCTGCTTTTACTATTGTGATCTTAAGAGTCTCTGTGCTTCTATTTTAAGTTGTGTTGGAAGTTGTTGGTGTCTGCCTTGCTGACTTATCCTAGGTTGACTGATTGGCTATGGTTATAGGTCTCTTTCTTGTCCCACCAATGTCTCAAGTGATTCACTTGGGGCCTACACGATAGGCCTGGGGTGGTTCATCTTTTGTTGGGATATCAGCCTTTGGCCTACAATTCTTTGACCACAGCTCTCTCACTGCCTTCTGAAAAATACAGACAGAATCTCCATTGAGAGTGAGATCAGTATTAGTTAAATGAGACATACATTTCTAACTTGGCAAAATTCTATTGAGATTAGCCTTTCTGTAGTTCTTTGGTAATGGGGATTTCTTTTTGGAGCCCCAGTTTTTAGTTCCCATAGGATTTTTACCCTGAATCCCAATTCCAGTTATATTTTCCTTGTCACTGAGTGGATTTCTTGGCCAATTTAAAAGCTGTTGAATACCCCCCCAAGGATGTGGCACCTCTATTGCACCAGTGGTCATTTCTTGGTCTGTTGATCTCTCCCAGAAGGAAGTGTGTTCAGCCTTCTCATGGCAACAGTTTGCATTTTGTATCTGTGGTCTCTGCTTTCTCTGAATACCATTGACCAATTTCCCCTGGCAGCTTATGTTGAGCCTTCCAGCACTGCGCTTGCTATCATCTGGGTACCGGATACCATTCTGGATCTCTCAGGGTCTCTCAATGTTCTTCGATGTCTTTCTGTAGTTTCTTCAGCAATAGGATCTTACCTTTGGCCTAGGGTGGGTGTTCAAGGGCTTTTACAGAAATCTGTCTTGTTTTGGAGACCTTGTGCGTCTCTTTGATCAACAGCTCAGTGTGGGAAAGATCCAATGACTGGGACAGGGAGCTGCAGGTCTGATCAATTTTTCATGGGGTTTGGTTTCCTCCCCTTCCGTTCACGGCCCCTCTTACTAGACAATGCCCACTTCTTTCTCAAGAGCTTACTGTATAAAAGTAAGGATTTTATGATTTTGATTCATTATTAGTTTAGCTTATTGTATAAGTCCTCCCTCCATCTTCTCCCTACCCCTCCCATTCCTTCTGCCTCTTTCACAGTTTCTCATTTCCCCTGCTAGGTTTTCTTAGAGTTTAAGCTTATCCTGGTTAGGAACCACATAGGAAGGAGAATATGCAGCGTTTGACTCTGTTCTTTTGGGAGTTCGCTACGTAAGATCTGCTCTAGTCAGACCACTTTTCTATAAATTTCATTATGTCATTTTTCCCTTTCCACTGAGTAAAATTCCATCATGTAGAAGTACCACAACTTTGATACCCATTTGTCCAGGGATGGGCATTTGGGTTGATTCCAATTCCTGGCTATTATGAAATGAACTGCAATAAACATAGTTGCACAAATGTCTCTGTGCTGAGGTGTGACATCTTGAGGGTAGATGCCTACTAGAGGGATAGCTGGGTCCATTGCTACCTCTATGTCCATTCTGTTCCAGAACCTACACACTGTTTTCCATAGTGGTTGAACGAGTTTGTAACCCCACCAGAAGTGAATGAGGGTTCCTTTTCCCCTGCATCCTCACAAGAAATTTTATTGTTGGATTTCTTTATAATTGCCATTCTGACTGGAGTGAGGTGGAATCTCATTGTAGTTTTGATTTGCATTTTCCTAATGATTAAGGATCATGAACACTTTCTTTTTTTTTAATTTTTTTATTGTCCATAATGAGTTACAACATTTAGTGGGCAAACAATGAGTTGTTATCCCCAATTCCCCACTGCCCTCCCCTCCCCCCTCAACTGGATAACCTCCTCCATGGGTCGTCTGGATCAGTCCTTGTGACAGGGGACCATGGATAGACTAGTATTCAGCCAGTTTCTCCTGTCCGTACCTCTGGATAGTCTCCCCCACCACGGCTCTCACAATCTTTCCGCCCCCTCTTCCGCTCAGTTCCCTGAGTCGTGGTGGATGAGTAATAAGTTTGCTTTAAGGCTGTGAGCTTAGGGGTCTTTGTGTCGAAAATCGTTGGTTTCTGTTCCACTGGCTAATCCTGTGTTGATTTAATGGCTGCGGCTATGGGCCCCTTGTTCATCTCGTCTTTCTCTGCGGAGTTCCATTTGGATCCTCCATTGTATGGCTGTGGTGGCCCCTCTCTTGCCAGAATCTCAGCTATCGGCCTATGGTCGGTCGGTTGGTAGGGTTAGATGAGCCCCAGCACTCTCGCTGCGTCCTGAAAGATACAAACACAATCTCCATCGGAGAGTGAGATCAGTGTAGGTTAACAAATATACACAATTCTGGATTACCTAGATTCTATTTTTAGTAGCCTCCCTGTCACTCGCTCCCATAGTGCATCTTGTTTTGGGAGCCCAAAAGTACGGGATCCGGTGCCTATCGCCCTGAATCCCTAGTTCCAGACAAGGGATCTCCCTCACTAAGTGGAAAATTGGTCGAATTTGAAAGCTGTTGATTGTCTCC
>PVHP010043815.1:0-14356 GCA_004024765.1 Zapus hudsonius
AAACATAAACTTTCTTTCTAATTATAATCTTTCCAAAGGCTAGTTAAACGCATGTTTTCATGAGAGAATAAAAATTTTTTTAGGGAACCACCATTGAAGTTTGATGTGCAAATATTTATGAGCCCAGTGTCACTAAAAATGATAAGCTACAAAAGCAAACACCTTGTATTATGGATTGTTCAGCTTACATTTATGGAAAGATAAGATAAAAAGCAAAGCTTTCAAGTCAAAAGCTGCTGTGTTGGTGCTTTTTGGCTCTATGGGGCTGGACTTCCTTAGGAGATAATATCAGACTGCCCGATGTTCGTTTCTCATGTGATACTAAGATATGTGTGCAAAGGGGTTGTAAAAATAAAAGTGGGTTGACAGTATAAAGAGGCATAACCATCAAACGTATTTGTCTCCTTTCTCATAACCCATCTCAGAGCACAGAAATCTCTGTAAAGATTATGGACATCTCTGTTGACTCAGTAGAGCAAATGAAGAATAAGCATCTTTGTGTGTGTGCGTGTGTGTGCATTTATCTGTGAGTATGGGCATGTATGTGCCAAGGCACCTGTGTGGGGGTCAGAGAACAACCTCAGGTATTGGTCTTCACCATCCACTTTGTTTGAGCCAGGGTTTCTTAGTTGTTCTATACTGTACATGCCAGGCTATCTGGCCTACCAGCTTTTGGGGATCCTCTGGTCTCTAACACCCATCCCAACACAGGGGCACTGGGATTACAAATATGCACTACTGTGTTGGCTTTTTTTTCTGGGGATCCCAATTCAGGCCCTCATGTTTGCATGGCAAGCCCTTTACCCAGTGAGCCATCCCCCAGCCCTAAACATCATTTCTAGCTGCATGTGAACTGAGTATATTAAAGATAGTATTTATGTTTAAAAGTATGATTTATACCATCGTTGAAATTGGTTAATCTAAATCTTCTAACAGTAGAAAAATTCAAATAAAGGTGGACATTTCAAGAGTTTTCTGGCACTAAGAAGGAAAAAGAATATTAGGGAAGAAATAATGCCAAGTGTAAAAGCACCAAAATGTCAAAGTAGGAGAAAAAGTTGTATAGATGTCACTGGAGGCAGGGGAGATGATTCAGTGGTTAAAGGTACTTTCTTAGAAAGTCTATCAGCCCAGGGTTCAATTCCCAAGCCACCCACATAAAGCCAGACAGGTGTTCCTTTGCAGCAGCAAGAGTCCCTGGTGTGTGTGTGTGTGTGTGTGTGTGTGTGTGTGTGTGTGTGTGTGTGTGTGTGTGTGTGTGTGGTGTGTGAACACACAAATAAAAATTTAAAGATTTAATGTCACAGATAAGGCTGTTCTTCAGTGAGTGGGCTTCCCAAGCATTAGAATTCCAGAAGTAATAGCTCTCTCTCTTCCCCCTTCCTGGCCATTGAAGAACTAAAACAGGAGTTAGCTCAGAATAGCAGAGGCTTTTAGTCAGCTAGCTCATGCTCTCTCAAACTTAGTTTTCTTCCGTGGGGCCAGATCTATAAATCAACAGTGTGAATTTGGGTGTGAGGTGGGACTTTTGTCTAAGGTCATTTAAGCCCAAGTAATGGAGAAATGTCTGCTTCCCCTAAAACCACAGTTCTGTATAACATTCTTCTCCATTGAGGCTTGGACTCAATGTGTGAATGTTGCTTTGCTTTGCCAATTTCCTTTGCCCATCCTTTCCACAGAGACTTCTTAGAAGAGTATTGAAATTGAATTTGGATTTTTTTTATAGCCTGGCCAAAACATTCTAAAATGATTAAATTTTTAACAAATAATGATAAAGAAGAAAGAAAAGAAAATTGGAATGCATTTCTTTAGGCATTGGTTTAAGCTGTTACTAAAATCTCTCCTTTTTTATGCCTTCCACTAGATTATTAGTTTCTTGGGGGGGGGTATGAACTGTTTGGGGTCTACTTTATATTCCTAGGATATAACACACAGCCAGGCACATAGTAAGCACTCAAATGTCTGTCGAGAAGGACTATTTGTCCATTGCCAGTTGTATAATTAGAATTTCTTTCATTCTTCCCGAGTTAGGAACAAAGCTCCAGTGACCAGCTGCTATTTTGAGATGCTGACTATCATGGAAATGTTCCCGATCTGCTTTGTGGGGATAACCCAGGCACAAATGCTCTAGCCAATGTAAAAACTGTAGCTTTTGTAAAACTTTGGAGCACTGAGGGTGAAGCTATGCAAGGAATACCAAACTGGAAATGTTCTAATCTTGGCTCTGCTACGTATCTACTAACTGTGGGAAAGCTAATCCATCTCTCAGGAGCCTTACTTTCCTTCCCTTTGCATTCAGGGTCGCGTATGAAGTCATGCAGTTCCCCCTCAGCATCAACAGCCACATTAAATTGATCTTTGTATTCCCAACGCAATGCTGGACTCTATAATATGTGGTTAATATTTATACGTTGAGTTAGATTGTAGTTGCCCCTGGGTTTCTAAAACATTGCTTTATAATGTTTTATTTCAAACCTAACATCGACTTCAATGTTAAGTTTAATATTAAAATGTAAATGGCCTCCAGGAAAAGACTGATTAATTCCGACTTTTCCTTTATCCACCTTGTAATTTTTTCTCCATGTCTGTCCCTCGGTCTCTCTCTGCTTGCAAATAAATAAATACTTTTTAAAAATATATTAAAAGTGATTTCCTTGTCACAATGATATTATGATACGAGGTTCATCTTTATATTTACTATTACTAGTGAGATTTATGCCTTCATAAACATTTCCACTTGCAGCCGGGCATGGTGGTGCACACCTTTAATCCCAGTACTAGGGAGGCAGAGGTAGGAGGATCGCCTTGAGTTCAAGGCCACCCTGAGACTACATAGTGAATTCCAGGTCAGCCTGGACTAAAGCGAGACCCTACCTCAAAAAAAAAAATTTCCACTTGGTTACCACAGCCCTACTGCTGGCCCTCCCACCAAAGAACTGCCAAGACAGGAGCATGCCTGGTTGAGCCATTAGCAACAAGGCAGCTAACTTCAGACCTAACTGCTACCCTGAAGTAGCCCTGAGACCCAACTCTACCCTGCTGGAAGCAGTCCTGCTCACAGACCAGAAGAGAGTTACATAGGCAAAGTTCTGAAGCAAAGTTAGGAATACTTTATCTAGCAAAGCCTTCCTTTAAGAATAAAGAGGGGCTGGAGAGATGGCTTAATGGATAAAGGTGCCTGTTTGCAAAGAATAAAGGAGAGTCGGCCTTTCTAAGACAAATAAAAATGCAGTGAGATTATCATCCATACACTCATCTTACAAGAAGTGCTAAGGACCTCTTTGAGTAGAAGTGGAAAAAGGCTAGGCAGATGGCTCAACAGTTAAAGGCACATAGGAAAAGGCTCCATGTTTGATAGGGTCAGTCGGTAAATTAATGTTAAGCATTTGTTAGGCAAGCACGATGTGAGCAATATTGTGCTTCACAATTCAGGAGAAGTGAAGAAACTGGATCCGCCTTGGAGGATCTTACAACTGAGTAGCTTGAGAGCAGGCACCCATGTGGTCTAGTCTCTCACTAACTAGTAAATGGAAATTTTCTAAATGTCCAGAGATTACCTTTCAGCATTATTTTAAAATATATATTTAGTATAGTATTTCAAGGTATATATTCCTATCATCTGAAATAGCTAAATAAAATATATTTTCTTTAAATTTTATTATAAATAATATCCAAAAATGCATTCTAGATAACTAAAGGGTATAAGAGGATCTCTCTCTGTCTCTCTCTGTCTCTGTCTCTGTCTCTGTCTCTCTCTCTCTCTCTCTCTCTCTCTCTGTGTGTGTGTGTGTGTGTGTGTGTGTGTGTGTGTGTGTGTGTGTGTGTGTGTGTATGGGTGCACCAACGTACAAGTGTGGAGATCAGAGGACAGACTTGGGGTGTCATTCATTTCCACCTTCCACCTCTCTTTTGTCTGCTGCTGTGAATGCCAGGCTAGCCAGCTCACAAGCTTCAGGAATCTCCTGACTCGGCCTCTCATTACTGTAAACACACTGAGATTGCAGACATGTGTGCTACTTTTCCTGGCTTTATGTGGGCACTGGGGATTGACTTAACCAGTAAGCCATCTACCCAGCTCCTATTTTTCTCAACAAATTGAGCAAAACACATTTGTAAATCAAGCTATCAATTGTGAATAGCTAGTGTATAAGCTGCCTTACAATCAATCATAGTAGGGGTGAGCTTCTAACATGTTAGAGCTGGAGACAACATAGGTACCGGGTATAGTTGTTAATTTTCTTGCTGTGACAAAAGTACCCGAAAGAAACAGTTTAAAAGAGGAAGGATGTATTTTGGCTCAGAGTTTTAGAAAGTTCTTTCCATCATGGTGGATAAGGGCTGTCAGAGCAAAGTAGTACATGTCATGGTGTGCCTAAAAGGAAAGAAAATGAGAGGCTAGACTCTGCTCACTTTTCTCTTTCCCTCATTTATTCCACCCCAGGTTCTGGTCCATGGGATGAATATCACCACCACTTTCTGGGGGAGTCTTCATTCTTCAGTTAATTACTTCTCTCTAGAAATGCCCTCACAGGCACACAGAGGTATGCTTCAATGTCTCTGGCAATTTTAAATCCAGTTAGGTTGAGAATGAAGATTAACCATCATACAAAGCCAAGTTTAAATTTGGTTGGGGGAAAAAGAGAAGGGTGAAGGTAAAGAAAACACATAGAAAAAAAAACAAATGGAGTGATGACAGAGAAATAGCAAAAAGAGAGATAAAAAAGAGAGGGAAGGGGAGAGAAAGGGAAACAAAGAGGCTAAAGAGAGGCAAGGGGCTAAATGACAAAAGAGGAAAGGCGGAAAGGTATATAGTGAAAGGAAAGATAGAGAGAAAGGGGACAAGAAAAGATGACACAATGAAAGGAGTTAGGGTAAGGGACAAGCTCATAGGAAAAGAGAGGCAGAAAAAGTTCAGGGAGGAGGAAATGAAACAGGCATGCAGACAGATAAAGCAATAGACAAAAAAGAATGAGGAGTGGGGCAGGGGGGGGCACCACCTTCTTTAGCTTGGACCTGAAATGTTCCCCTAAGGCCCCAGTATTAAAAACCTAGTAGCCAGCTGTGGGTTATGGAGAAGTGGTGGGACCCTTAAGAGCTGGGCCCTAGTGGGAAGTCTGATCACTGAGGGCATGGCCTTGAAGGAGATAGTGGGAACTGACTTCATCTTTCCTTCCTTTGTTTTCCTTCCACAAGGAGGTGAGGGGCTTACACTCCTGGCTCTGATGAGTTTTGATCCCCCAGGGCAAGTGGTCATGGACTGAAACCTTTGAAGCTATAAGCCAAAATAAATCTTTCATTTTTACAAGTCAATTATCTTTCTATAATAATAGCAAGCTAACATACCACCTTAACAACTTTTCAGTTCCTGAGTACCCAGGTATTCCTCTTGAACACAATTTATATGAGATTTTTATCTTTTTGGTGGTTCCTGTTTTTACTTACATTGCTTTGATTAGGATTTGGTTTTTTTGCAAACAACTTCTTATTTTGAAAATATTCCCCTACCATCACCACTAATCAACTATTTTCTATGGATAGAAATGAGTCTATGAAATTCTGTATTGTACATTAACCTTATATTAATATCATTGACCTTAAAATTCCACCAGGTGGTATTTTATGCTGATGCAATATGATCAATATTATGTTTCCATATAGTTTAGGAAGATAACTATTGGTATATTCATTGCCTAATAGCGCATAAAAAGTATCTCCCTTAAAACTTTCTAGCTTAAAACCAGGATAAGCATTTCTTTTCTCATGGTTTCTATGGGTCAAGATGTTAGGGGAAATGTAAATAAATGGTTGTCACTCTAGGTCTAGGTCTAGGTCATGACCTGGTCAACACATCAGTCATAGAAAGACTTTCCTGTGGCTGGAGGATCCGCTCTCACGGAAAGTCATTGCTTGCTCTGTGGATGTCTTCATAGGATTGCTTGAGTGTAGTTACAACATAGTGGTTCACTTCCCCATGCAAGTGTGTGTGGTAGTTTGAATAATGTCCCCCAATAGATTCAAAAGTTTATTATAATTGTAAATTGTCTCTAGCAAGTTCTGACTGGAGGAGGTGTGTCACCTTGGCCAGATCCTAGGGTTCAGCCCTAAAGTGTTTCTGGGGTGGGTCTGGAATTCTAGCTTTCCATATGCAAAAAGCAGTCTGAGCTCAAGCCTCTTGTTTGCTACTTTGGAGTGTGTTTGCTTGAGGTGCTGGTGGTGGGCTTCTGTCTATCTCTGCTTGGATCTGTGAAAGGGGGCCAGCCTTTTTCCTTAACTTCCTCTGGGTCTGTTACTTCAATAAATACTTTCCTCCCCAAATCGTGCCTGGTTTGGAGATTCATCCCAGCGGCGTGTGGCTATGACAGTATGTAACCCTGAGAAACAGACAGACAGACACCTTCCTTACTGCTTTTGTGGCCTAGGCCAATGTGATGGTTTTATTCAGGTATCCTCCCCCATAGACTCATGTGTTCTGAATGCTTCATCCTCAGCTGATGACAATTTGAAAATTGAATCCTTAAGGAGGTATTGAGGAGGTATGTTGTTGAGAGCTGACTTGTGGGTGCTATAACCAGTTCCCCACCCCGATCCCTTGCCAATACTTCACTCTCATTCCTGCTGCTCTTGCTCTCTTCCACCTGATGCTGGCCATGAGGTGATCGATGTCCGGCCTCTGCTCATGCCACACTTTTCCCTGCCATCATGGAGCTTCCCCTAAAGTAACTACAACAACCAGTCAGTCACTTTGTATATCCTTGGTTTTCTGTTGGTTCCATACATCAGCCTTTTTCATTTTGAGAGTGTGATGGGAACATGAGGAGTTGAGAATTCCCCGGGATCATCAGGAAGGCTACACTTACTGTAGGAGTAACTATTTTGTTACTGTAACAAAACACCTGACCACAGTCCAAAGCTAGGACTGATTTATCTGGGCTCATGGGCTCATACAGTTCAGTCCATCCTAACGAGAAGGGTGTGGCAGAGTGGGAATCTCACATGGCAGCCATGGAGGGCTCAGTCCATGGTCACATGGCTGTTTCTCAGCCTGAAGTGATACAGTATGTCCTGCCAGTGGGAACATGCACAGGAAAAGCTGCTTCACTTCACTGTAGGCAGGAAGCAGAAAACAGCAATAAGGGGTTGGGACAAGACAGCACCTCAAGGACAAGCCTCCAATGACTCACTTCCACCAACCAGGCAAGTTCTACTACCTTCCATTATATCTCCAAATTTCAGATTTGTTAATGGATTAATCTCTTCTTTAGTCAGGACCTTCATGATCTATCTCTCTGGAAATGCCATCCCAAACACACCCAGATGTGTGATTCATTAATCTCCTCAGCATTTCTTATCTAATCAAATTGGCAATCAAAATTAGTCACCACACTTATTTTGTCAGCCAGTTGATGTGGTTAACTGAAGTTTAAATGTGAACTTTTAAATAACAAATAATTAGAGTAAAACACCTTCTCAATTTTTATTAGTTTATTTGTGAATGTGGGCTTGTGAGTGCCATGGCTGGCCTTTGGAGGTCAAAGGACAACGTTTGGTTTGGTCCTTGACTGTCCCTTGTGGCAGGATTTGTCATTCTGGATTCTCACTATGCTGGGGGAAGAGGGGTGCCAAGCTCTCCACAGCTTTTGGGAAGTTCTCATGTCTCTGTGTCCCCCTATTGCCTTCGGCATCAATATGCTGGGATTACAGAAGCCCTCCACAAATCCACTGAACCATCTTTCCAGCCCAGAAGTAAAACCTTTTGAAAGATCTGAACTCTACTATTTCAATGTTTTTTGAAGAGAGTAAACAAATTGAATTGTATTGAAAATTGTTTTGGTAATATTTAATATATTAACAGGTAAATTATCTTCTGAATGTGAATGTGACATATGAACACTGCACAGGACACTTTCCCAGCTGTAATATTGACATCTTAGAACTCAGATCGTCTATTTGTTTTGAATGAGGTGTAACTTACTCATAACAAGTTCAGTCTTTTTCAGACATAGTTGTATAAGTGTTCTAAAATTTTTTATAATCAAACAAATATAGGTATACCAAGGCCTCTTGCTGCTGCAAACAAACGCCAGTTGCATGCACCACTTTATGAATCTGGCTTTATGTAGGTATTGGGAAAATCAATTCTGGACTGAAGGACTTTGCAAACAGTCACCTTTAACATCTGAGCCAACTCCTCAGGCCCGGTTGTACAAGTTTTGCTTTTTGCTTTATGTTTTTTCTTGAGGTAGTACCTCACTGTAGCCCAGGATGACCTGGAACTCACTGTGTAGCTCTTGGCTGGCCTTGAACTCACATTGATCCTCCTACTTCAGCCTCCCCAGTTCAGGAACTAAAGACATATTCTACCACTCCCAGTTTAAGGTATATGAGTTTTTAAAAATGTGCATATCATTATATAATCATCACTGTGATGAAGAGGCAAAATAGCACATATCAAAGAATATTAATTTACTTTTTCTATTTTATTTATTTATTTCTCTTACCCAAGCAAGATGACAAATCTGTCATTAGAATTAAGTTGGTAGCATGCCAGAAATTTTACAACTGGGAAAACTACCTTACGTTAAGCATCACCTCATCTCTAGAAATGAGCTAAATAGCAATGAACTGTGACAGAAGTTTGGAGAAAAAGTAAATCAGATATAAACTGCAGGAGAGAACACAAAGGGGCTATAAATGCACAAGAACAATGCAATAGGGACAAATTTTGAGCTTTCCTTTCTGTATAAACAAATAAATCTGATTCCATATTAACGTTTCCTATTCCTGAGGGCTTAGTGGTTTTTATGAAAATTAAGAGAGAAATTGCCTTATATACTCCAAGGTTTGTATTTAACCAATCCTAAAAGAAAAGTGGCCAGACATGGTGGTGCAAGCCTTTCATCCGAGCACTTGGGAGGCAGAGGTAGGAAGATTGCTGTGAGCTCAAGACCACTCTTGAGACTACATAGTGAATTCCAGATCTGCCTGGGCTACAGTGAGAACATACCTCGAAAAACCAACAAAAAGAAAAAGAAAGAAAGGAAGGAAGGAAGGAAGGAAGGAAGGAAGGAAGGAAGGAAGGAAGAAAGAAAGAAAGAAAGAAAGAAAGAAAGAAAGAAAGAAAGAAAGAAAGAAAGAAAGAAAGAAAGGAAAGTGGGTATTAGATCCTTTCAGAGATGTCTTGGCTGTTTACCTTCTTGAATATAATTAAAAATGAAGTCATCCTCACATGATATGATTTCAGTTTCCTTATATTTTATATATTGATGTACATGGGGCTCCTCCTTAACTTCTTACCTTTTACATGGGTACTGAGGAATAGAACCCAAACCAATAGATTTGGCAAGGAAGTGCTTTTAACTGCTGAACCATCTCCCCAGCTTATAATAGTTATTTAAATGTCATGAAAAGAGTGCTATGGTTATGGAATTTTGCTTATAATAAAAAAGTTTTACCAAAAGTAAAATTCAAAAGGATTAATTTGAAATTTAAAGAAATGAAAATTAAAGTCAAAGTTACATATAGTAAAACTAGAGAGAACAATGTATCACTCTGTGTGTGTACATGTATCAAAAGAGGCATTATTGGTCAGAGAGGCATACGAGAGGTATTGGATGTTTAAATAAAAGTCTAGTTTGGGAAAACTAGAAGTATCTAGATCTCCATAGGTAAAAGAAGAAAACACCAACCCATTCTATTAGTGACTGAAAACAAATCAAACAGTTTTTTAAATGTAAAACATGGTAAACAAAAAGAGACTATGAAAAAAGATGGAGAATAGCCAGATGTTGTGGCATATTGCTTTAATCCCAGCAGAGTAGGAGGATCACTTAAATTCAAGACAACTCTGAGACTACATAGTGAATTCCAGGTCAGCCTGGGCTAAAGTAAGAACCTACCTCAAAAAGAAAAAGAAAAAGAAAAAAAGAAAAGAAAAGAAAAAGACAATAAAAGAAGAGAAAAGATTAAGCCCATTCTCTTAGATTCTCTCCCCACATGATCTGGTTTAGCCCAGCTTTTTTAACAAAACTATCAAACATTCCACCATCTTAACATGGCCCCTTTTCTTAAGAATGTTCAGCTGCTCCTAGAAATCACCATTTCTTCTTTTTTATAGTGCAAAAACAAATTAATGGTTTGTTGATTTCTGTTTTACCATTTCTTCTTAAGCATCTTTTTATACACTATGTTGCATTATATTTCTTAAAAATTTGACTCAGGAATAATGATTTACACTTACTACCACATGTGAAAACACACCTAATGAACTTTGAGAAGCAAGTGTGTACAATGAATGCAGACAAGACACTGTTCACAGACAGTGTGATGAATGAGCAGTTTTAACAAAATTAGACCGTATCAGCATCTGTCATCCACTCAAGAACTATTATACATCCCTTCCCGTTCCAGGAATTCCACAAGCAATCAAGCATTGAGCTTAATTGCCTTCGGGCCCATCCTCTCCATCAGTACAGTCCTTTCCTTAGCTAGCTAAGGTTGTCTTCCACTGTCTTCTGAGTACTGCATTGGTCTTGCCTTCCTCTGACCCACCCAGAATTGTAGGAGAGTGCATGGTGTCTGGGGAGGTATAGTGCACTTGCTCTCCCTTCCCCAACATACCTGGTATCGCCTTGGAATTTATAGATTCATTTCCTTTGAGCACCCTGGTCTCTATGTCCCAGAACCTGACCCCTCTGTTTCTTCGAGAATGATCATTTTGACCCTGATATTCCACGACATTGTCCCCTGCCAACAGTTCTTAAATGTCTCCCCATCATCTGAAGCAAAAATAGCAATTGCAAAGAGCTCACAGTGGCTGAGCAGATGGCAGAAGGTGCGGTTAAATAAAGCAGACCAGATAGGAACTGCTGCGGGGTGGAGACAGCAGAGCCTGTCTTTGTGGGGAATGTGCTCGGAGTCCCAGTTCTTCAAGACAGGTTAGCTGTTCTGATTTGTATGTGAAATTTTCTGACTTTAAATGTTTAAGGATAGCATTAAGCAATGGATGCCATAAATCAGGAGGGGAGCCACAGAGTTTTAAGAAGGGAATTTGTAGAGACTGAAAAATTCCCATACATTGCAAATTATTTAGTATTGCTCTCCCCTCCTCACTGCTTCACAGTAATGATGCACTCCTATCATTTTCATAACCAAAAGTACTTCTAGTCATATTTCCAGCTGCCTCCAGGCTACAGCATGCACTATTAAAAAATCAGAGCGCAATCTCCTCACAAAACATTCTTTTTCTCCCTTAACACTTTCTTTTTAAACATTTCTGGATCTAGGGATACAGCACCAGTACAGAGCAATACCTAATATACACAAGGCCCTTTGATTGGATCCCAGTACTGGAAAAAAAAATTTAAGCAGAAAAGTTGAAGAAAATTAGACTAAATAGTTGAATACTTGTTACCTATATTCAGAAATTCAAATCTTGCCAGATTTGCTTTTTGACCTTAGGTTTATATTTATTTTTTACTTGGTTGAAATATTTGAAAGGAAGTTATCATATCATATCAAACCATATCACTACATAATTCATCTACTTAAGCTCCCACATTTTTATCATAAAATACAAATAACAAAGAAAGCTTTTATATAAAAAAATAAAAGTTTTACAATATTGGCTTTTACTAATATACCAGACCAATGGGCCCGATAGAATATTCAACATTTTCAGTTTCCTTATTTTGGGGGCTTTTTATCCAGCTGTCTTACTAAATCTGAAATCAATCATCATCCTTTTCTAAATATTTTTGCTTATAAAAGAGTAGTAAAAGCCGGGCGTGGTGGCGCATGCCTTTAATCTCAGTACTTGGGAGGCAGAGGTAGGAAGATAGCAATGAGTTCAAGGCCACCCTGAGACTACATAGTGAATTCCAGGTCAGCCTGGGCTAGAGTCAGACCCTACCTTGAAAAACCAAAAAAAAAAAGTGTAGTAAGAATTTTAAGGGGGGAGGGGAGGGCAGTAGGGAATTGGGGATAACAACTCATTGTTTGCCCACTAAATGTTGTAACTCATTATGGACAAAAAAAAAATAAAAAAAAAAGAATTTTAAGTTGGCTCCTAAAATTTTTATCCCTGGTATACACACCATGTATAATTTCTTCTTCTTGAGTGGGGGAGAAATTATGAATATGATAATTTTCAGCCCCATATTTAGATTATATTATTCAACAAAGAGGAAAGAATGTTGTAGGCATAATTAGTGTTCCAAACCAGATGACTTTGAATCATTCCAGAGCAGTTTTCTGGGATATGGGAATGTAGCTCAGTTGTAGAGCATGTGCCAAGCAGGTATGAGGCTCTGGGTTCAATCTCTACAAAGATAAAACAAAACAAGCATATTTGTATGATGGTGGGAATATAAAATGTGGTTTACCTTACAGAAAATAGAATGGTGGTCCTTTAATTATTAAAACTAGATAGTCATATAATCCAGAAGTACCATCCCAGGGAATAAATATATTCTTAAAAAGAGAGAGAGAGCAGAGATGTAAACAGATGCCTGTATATTCATGTATGTGAACATTACTCACTGAAGCCGGATAGGTGATCAGTGATGGATAAAAAGATAAACAAGATGTAGTACATACATATGCATATATACGTATAAATTCAGGAGAGGATTCTGACGTGTGCTGTCACTGGATGAACTCAGAAGACATCAGACTAGATAAAATAAGCATTCACAAAAGGACAAACACTCTGGTTCTAATCATGAAGTGCCAAGAGTGGTCAGCCTCATAGAAACTAGCAGCAGAATCATGGTTGCCAGTGTCTGGAGAAATGGTGGTAGGGAAACACTTAATGTTTAATGAGCTGGGTTTCCATCTTGCAAGATGGAAAAGATCTGTGGATGGATGCTGTCAGTGGGTGTACAAACATAATGATTGCTGCTGCTGAACTTGAAAGTGGTTAAAATGACTCACCTCAGGACTGAGCTCAGTGCCACCACCTGTGTCCAGCATGCATGAAGCCTCAGGTTAGAGCTCTAGCATCACAAAAACAAAAGTGAAAATAAAAAATTTTGTTACATAAATTTGACCACAATTTTAAAAATGAATAATTAAAGGGTGTTGTAGTCAACTTCTTCTTGCTGGGTAGAAAAGAACCCAGGAGGGTTCTTGTAGGAGGAATGGGTTTATTTTGTCTTACAGACTCGAGGAGAAGCTCCATGATGGCAGGTAAAACAACAACATGAACAGAGGGTGGACATCACCTCCTGCCAACATCGGGTGGACAACAGCAACAGGAAAGTGTGCCAAACACTGGCAAGGGAAGGAGGCTAGAACACTCAAAAGCCTGCCCCTAACAACATACCTCCAGCAAGATTCCAAAATTGCCATCAGCTGGCGATCAGGCATTCAGAACACATACATTTGTGGGAGACACCTAGATCAAATCATCACAAAGGGGAAAAAAAAGGGAGAGATGATTCTAAGTAGATGTGAGTGTATCAGGGAAAACTCTTAACAGAAGGACTGGGTCCTTCCTAGAAGGATATTTATTCTGCTGGCCTGGAATCAAAAACATCATGTAGTCAGCTGCCTGAGGAAGGAGACCATAGGGTAAGAATCATAGAGCAGCTTCTAGAAGCTGAGAGCAGGCTCTGAGAGCCAGCAAGAGAAATGGGACCACAGTTCTACAAGAAACCAAAGAACCCATGCTGCAGAAGAGAATGCAGCAATTTCCTGCTACAATATCCTAGAATCCTAACCCATGTTACAATGAATTTAAAAAGTCTCTTTAGACCATTGGCATGAAACATAGTCTGCGGCCATGAATAGGCTGGATACAATTCCTACTGGGAGAGAACAGCAAACCAAGAAAGGAGCAATTGTGCAATGAAGGAGCCTGGGCCTGGGGGAGTCAATCAACAGCCATTAAATTCGGCCAAATATTCCACTCAGTGAGGGAGAACCTTTGATTGGAAATGGAGATTTAGGGCAATATGCACCGGATCCCATACACTTAGGCTCCCAAGAAAAGATGCACTATGCGAACGTCTGACAGGGAGGCTACTAAAAATAGAAACTAGGTAACCCAGAATGGGGTATATTTGTTAACCTATACTGTTCTAACTCTCCAATGGAGATTGTGTTTGTATTTTTCAGGATATAGCAAGTGAGCTGTGGCCCATATAACCCTACCACCCAACAGCAGGCCAAAAGATGAGATCATGGCAAGAGATGAGTCACCACAGTCATATTGTGGAGGATCCATATGGAACCCTGCAGAGAAGGACGGGATGAACAAGGGACCCATAGCCACAGCCATTCAACCAACTCTAGATAAGCCAAATGTGTTTGTGTTTTTCAGGATGCAACGAGAGAGCTGTGGCCCATCTAACCCTAC
>PVHP010043816.1:0-14345 GCA_004024765.1 Zapus hudsonius
AGAGAGAGAGAGAGAGAGAGAGAGAGAGAGAGAGAGAGAGAGAGAGAGAGGAAAAAGAAATCAATTCTGAGGGATGCTCTTTTGGGGCAAAACCTCAAGTGTCTAATCACCAGGATGTTCATGGTCAACTGAGAAAGGTGGGAGTGACATGTTTGGGAAGACAAGGAAGCAGCTATCCCAAAAGAATAACTTTCTTGAAAACACCTCAGAATTCCTTGGAGTTTGTGTTGTCACCACTTTTCCTGGCTGCCTTTCTTGTTGAGGAGTGGGCTCAAGTGCTGCCATTTTCCCAGGGGGTCAGGCTCAAGGTATCCCCACATACACAGAGCCCCTACTCATAGCAGCTTGCTTTCTTCAGGTAAGATTTAATGATTTCTGAATGAATATCAAATTAATATCAAGAGTAAAAAATTGGAGGCATTTCTTTTTTTCAAGTGAAAATGCCAAAGGTAAATTTTCCTCTGATCATTAAATTAATAGAAACTTCAAATATATGCCACCCAGAGGTAGCCATGTATACTTCAGTCCAAGTATTGTTTGAGTGCCTGACATGAGATTAAGAGAGAAAAAAAAAACAAGGAGGTAAATAATGAAACGAACAGAGAGGATGGCAGAGAGGGAGAATAGCTGAAGCAGCATGACAGAAAAGGGAAGCGAGTCAGAAGCAGGGAGAGAGTCAGCTACCTTCAGAGAGAGCACACGCCCTGAAGGTGTGCCAGCCTGTGCTCACCTGCCCACTGGGCATCCACACCTTTTCCCATCTCACCAGGAAGCTCAGTGCACACAGCATAGGTGAAACCCCTGTTCTGGGAAAGAACTCTGCTTTCCTTTTCAGCGTTGAATGGACTCCAGAGCCTGCCCTGATACCTTGTGGGTTGCTCCTAGTTTGTACTCAGAGACTCATATTTTTGTTTCAGTTTTAGTTCTTGTATTTCTCAAGTAAGTTTTTAACTTCTAAACACTGGACTTTTTTTATTGGACTGCATCTCCCTTATGATGGTTAAAATCATTTAGGAGACAAACTTCTGAGTATGTGAGGGAGATACGAAATTGGATTAACTGAGGTAGAAAGGCTCACCTTAACTATGGGTGGTACCATTCCTTGGAATGGAGTCTCTGACTGAACACAACTAAGAAAGTGAGTTGAGCACCAGTATCCATTCTGCTTTCTTAATGGGAACACGTTGTGACCTTTGCAAGATGCCCAACTATAAGCCAAAATAAGCTCTTCCTCCCTTAAGTTGCTTTGTTGCATGTTTGGTCATAACAATGAGAAAAGTATCTTATACATATGCCTATAGTTGAATTGGATTTCGAAATTCTACCTTAAAAGAATGGTTTTTTAGACACTGAAATTTGCCCCCCTTCCTACCATCTACCCTGGTAGTTATCTCTGGCCTTGATCTTAGATTTCCTTTCAGAATTCCCAGCCCTATTTATTGATGTCATTCTCAGAGCCATGAGTCCTACCCCATGTTTTGCTCAGACTTCAGTCCAAGTCCTGGTTGGGTGTCTGCCATGAACAAGCAGGCACAAGAAGCTACAGACAAAGAGATCAACTCAAGCAAACAGTTCAGTGTAACATTTAAGAAAGCTTTACCAGGTGTTCTGTGCATATATGCACAGAGCATCAGCTGGCCTGGAAGAAAGGAGATGGGTACCTGGGAAACACAGATTCTGAGTTTAGCATTAGTGTAGCAGCTGGCAAAATGCTGTTCAGGGGAGAGTATGCGGCCACTAGCTGTCTGCTGTCTAATACAGGTGACACAGAGTACAAGGTGCAGAAAAGGAGGCTGAAAAGTCCACTGGACTCAAGTACAAAATACTGTGTTCCCTCTAAAAAGTGGATATATGTTGTTTGTCACTTCAGATCATAACTGGTGTTGAACTTGTGGGGGAAAAATGAGGTGAAGTCAGGAAATTAGTTTAAACCAGCTTTCAGTTCCGAATCTACCTGCATCTGTGACAGTCTATCTAGTGTCTCTGTAGCAACTCACACTTACAGAAAAGCTGATTTTCTTTTTTCTTCCAAGGGCCAATTAAGCTAGTTTGGAATCTACTATATTTTAGAAATTTGACACTGCAATAGGTTCACTATTTTGATGCAAATCAAAGATTAAATAGGCGGACACTCCAGCTCACTGGAAACTTCCTTTGAGTCTGATCTGCTTTTAACCTGAGCCAATTTGCAGTTTGAAAGCTAAAAGAGAGGCAAAAGGATCAGTTATTAAGCTATCTCCTAAGGAGATGCAAAACAAACAAACAAAAAAGCACGCGGAATGCATTCTGCACAAAAATGTTGGATTTGAATTTTGAATTTGAAATTTGATCTTTGTAGATCACAAGGAAGCAGAAGAGATGAGAAGAACTAGAGACGGAGCCATGAGTGAGGAAAACCGAAGGACAATACGAAAGTAGACATGGACATAACCGGCTCAGACACACGACCAGTTGATGTCTTTATAAGCAATTTAAAGTAGAATTATCAATAAGAATCAGATCCAGATTTGGACAAATCAACATAAAACATTTTTTGTTTCTTTTCTTTTGCTTTGCTTCTTTGAAATCTGAGCAAGAACTGAGTATTAGAGATACTGAGTGTTTTGTTGACATGGAAAAGTAGAGGTCATTCACAGAAAAAAAAAAGCAAGTGACAAAATGACTTCAGTAGAATTTTATTTTTTTTAAAGAAACAAATATGTGTGCTTAGAAAAGTAATGGGAAAAATTTGAAGGAGGATAGAGCACTGAAATTTGCTAAGTACCTTCTGCATGATTAAATGTAGGGTTTACTTCAAAGCCCCTAATTGGATATTGTATATTGTCAAACACCCAGAAAACATGTAAATATTCTGAACACAAAACATATACTTTGATAAATGAAAAGAAGAAATTCAAAGTTTGCTTAAAATATTTTCCCTTGTGTCATTTTATAAAAATTTTTCTTGTAATTGAGAAGTCACCACTAAATAACACATGAGTCTAAGGAGATATCCCAAATAAATTTTAAGATATATTGAACATTTATTTCAAATGTTCAAATTTAGTTCAAAAATGAAAGGCCAATTTTTAAAAGAGAAAAAGCAATATTTACATAGAAATTTATAGCACTAAATATATGTGTTACATAAGAAGATCTAAAAATCAATAATCTAAGTTTTTGATTATACAAATATTTATTATGCTTTATAAGAAACTACAAAAATGAGCTGGACCTGATGATTTATGCTATAATCCCAACACTTGAGAGGAGGAGGCAGGAGGATTATAATGTCTCAGGTTAGCCCAAGCAACTAAGCAAGACCCCATAAAAGGAAGGAAGAAAGGAGGAGGAGATGGAGGGAAAAATATAGGAGAAAAGAAAAGAAAAAGAGAAAACTACAAAATGAACAAATTAATTTGAAAGTAAGTAAAGAAACAAAAATTGGAGCAGAAATCAACGAAATTGAAAATAGAAAATGAATATAGATAATGAATTTTAAAACTGACTCTGAAAATATTAACAAAACAACAAATCTAGCTTGATAAGAAAAATAGAGAAATGGCACTAATTGCTAATATAAAAAATTCAAGAAGAGATATCACTACATACCCCTGAATATTGAAAGAATAATAGAATAGTTAAATGAAAATCCTTCACCTACAAACTTGATAACTTGAATGAGATGGACCAATCTTAGAACAGAAAAGTCTATCAGAGCTCCTAAATGTAAAAGGGTATCTGAAAAGACTAATTCATATTAAAGAAACTGAATCAATGGTTCCAGGATACCACTGATTTCCACTAACTTCAAGAAATGAAGTGGTCTCTCCCTCTACTACTTTTCAACATCAGACTAGAAGGTCTACCTAAAAAAAGGAAATAAAAGGGAAGAAACAATTGAATTTGTTTGGAAGTTATAAGATTATTGTATACTCACTCAGGAAAGTAGCAATTAATAATCTCTTGAAGGAGCTATGGAATGGCTCAGTCAGTAAAGTGCTTGATTCATAAACATGAGAATCTGAGTTCAGATCCCTAGCTCCCACATAAAAGCCAGACACAGCAGAATGCACCTATAATCCCAGCACTGGGAGACAGAAACCAGATCTCTAGGGCTTGCTGGCCAGCTTGTCTAGTTGAATTGGTGAGTTCCAGGTTCAGTGAAGCCCTATCTGAACAATCAGTGTGGAAAGTGACTGAGGAAGACTCTATCATCAACCTCTGACCTCTGCCTATATCCACGTACACATTGTGCGCACACACACATGTAAAAATCAACCTCCTGGTGCTACAAAGAATTAGAGCAAGGTTGTGTAGCACATAGATTAATATACAAAAGCTGATTGTTTTGCTATTAATCAGTAATGAAGAAGGAAATTTTAAATTTAAAACACAATGCAATTTACATGGTCATCATTAAAATTAAAAACTTTTACTCTGTAATAGACAAGTTATGTGCCTGTTGAGCCCTTGGGAGGCAGGTAAAAAGATTATTCCTGAGTTTAAACTTCCAGGCCCTACAGGGCTACATCATGAGACCCTGCCCACACACCGAAAAATGATATTAGGAATTTAGCTCAGTGGTATGATGCTTAACTAGCAAGTGCAAAGCCCTAGGTTTGTTTTCCAGCACCAGGAGAAATATGCAAAGAGAACCATGACCTTAACAGATCACCACCGATATGCAAACTAAGAGAGCAATGAGATAACATTACATGCCAAGTACATAATTCAGTATAACAAAAAATACCAGTGAAGGTGCAGAACAAATGGAACTTTCATTTCTGGCAGGAATGGAAAATGATGTACCCACTTTGGAAGACAATTGTCAGCTTCTTACAACACTAAACATACCTTACCTTGTCATCCAGTCTTCTCACTCTTTGATAGTATCTACTCAAAGGTCTTGAATGCTTTTGTCAATACAAACTCCTTCACACAAATGCTTACAGCAGCTTATTAAGCATATGAATGAGTGATAAACGGTAGTGAATCTAGACAATGGAATGATACTTAGCACTAAAAAGAAATGAGCTATTAAGCCGCAAAAAAGACATGGAAGAACACATGTATAGGTTTTTATGTGAACAACATCAAATTGAAGAGGCTATATCATATATGATTACAACTCTATGACATTATGGAAAAGGTCAACTATGGACACAGAGGTCTTTGAAAACCAGTGGTTATTGAGTGCTCAGCCTCTTCTATGTCCCCCCTCCAAGGATGAGGGAGCATTGTGAAATATGCGAAGGTTAAAAGATTGCAAGAGCTAGGGGATGGGGAGGAGTGCTGTGGAACTCTGTCTCCTGGACATGCTGTGGCCATTGTAATCATAAAATCACCGCAGCTGTGGTTGCCTCTGCAAAACTTGCATGAGATAAGGCCAGTTAACATTCTCTTTGGATGGGGGAAGAGGCTCATGAGGCCATATCCCTCTCCAAGGAGCTAATAGCAGTTAATAGCTGCTGAGAAAGGGAAAGTCATTCTCTTCAGTGGTATCTTCACTGGTAAATGATGGGAAAAACAGGGTCAGTGAGAGTGGGAAACAGATCAGAGAGGGAAATGGAGAGTATATGTGTTTGAAATATTTTGTATGAAATTGTAAACAAAAAACACCTTCTAGAACAGAGATCATGAGTTCAAGCCTGGTCTAGGTTGCATATTGAGACCCTGACACAAAAGACAACAAAATAACCAAAATAAAATAAGATAGTTCCTGGATCTCAATAAAAATAATAAGGTCTCTGAAATTGGGGAAGAGGTGGGGAAATGGGGCATATGCCTCTCCTAGGAGTTGGGAGGCTGAGGCAGGAGAATTACAAGTTTGAAATAACAGGGACTATAGTGAGTTCTAGTCCAGAATCAACTACATAGAAAGACCCTGTTAAAATAATAAATAATAAATAAATGAATAATTAACAGTACAATTGTGATCATTGGAAAACAAATTATTGTTTTTGTTTCTCCCCTCTACTCACATCATAACAATAAACACAGATTTCTGTGACTACAAAAATCAATAGGAATTTTGCCTCACAGCCAGTAAGTAGTCCTGTAAACCTGTAGCAGAAACTAAGGGTGTCCTCTAACCCAGTTAAGTCCTGACACTACCCACCTAGAGACAGGGGTCAACCCCAGAGGTTGAAGGTTCCATCCTCAAATTACTCACACATGCTTTGGAAGCTAGTTTCAGCCCTGGGTTGTCTTACCTTGCCTGTACAAACATGCCTTCAATTCTTTCCTGGGACTCCATCACTTTCATTTCAAGCAGTCCCTCCACCAGTAGATCCAGAATTACCTCCTCCTCAGTTCACTTCAAGTTACTTTATTTTTTTAATACCAACTGCCAGAACTATAATTCTCTTTCCTACTCCACAAGAAAAATGTTATTTCCATAATAATAAAAGATGTTTGTAGGGCTTTTTATTTCAAATCACTAGTAAAAATAATATTCTTCTTGAATTTTGCCCCTGTCTTAGATCTCTACCAATGAGACAAGAAGTAATGTGCACACCACTGGTCACTCAGTCAATGCTCTCAGGAGTGTTTACAGCTGATTCATGTGTACAACAAAGCACACAGTTCAAAGCAATTCAACAGTTCAGCATTTGTATGATATCTTGTGATAGACAATGTACCAATGTAGTAATTATGCATATAACTTTCATGTTTGAAACCACATACAGTTATTTCTAAAAGTTTTTAAGTATCAAATACTAAAATCATTCTTTTAATATCTAATGTTTTAAAAGAAAATAACAAGCAGAGAAGTAATCAAAGCATTTTATTGTGTGTATTTATATATTCAATTTGACAGTTATGTTATAATGTATACTGTCAATAAGTCCAGTGAAATCTTTCCTATTTCTTTTTTAAAAACTTGTTTATTGTTAATAATAAGATACATTGTATGAGCAAGTCTTGTGATGGTACCCCCTCTTGTTTCTTTTTTACCTTAAAAAAAACCATTTATGAACATGTAGCAATAGTATTCTTTTACATGTAAATTCATCAACAGTCTAGTGTTCATACACCATATTTCCCTGTGTTCAAACAGTCAACTAAGTAATCATGCATAAAACATATACATACATATTCGCATATAAATACTTCTGAAAATGCTGTATCCACTATTCGACCTCTTATTCTTCTTAAACAACAGGACCTCAAACATATACCAGTAACTCAACTGGGGTATCTTAAATTAACTCAAGACATATTAATTAAATACATAAAAGCTGTCTGAAGAAAGTTCTACATTTTGCATTCTAATTATCTTATCTATGTACTCATACTACCTCCATTTGGTATTAAGGCCCCAACATTTTTCACCTTCTTATTCCAGAAGCAATGGAGAAATAAGGTAAAGGAAAAGACAAAAGTAGTAAACCTTATTATCTGTACCATAATAGAGGTGAATGATTGAAGTGATATGGGCAACCACAGCATGCATCCTAACACACTTCTCGGCCATGAAATATACCTACTCACTGTCAACCTGGTCTGCCACTGCCAAAGCATGGATTGATTCCACTGAGAGAAAGCTGAAGATGTGCTTAATCATCAGGCTGGCTCCAAGAGAAAACCATCGATGGGGAGCAAGGGATAGAGGGAATAGTGGGCTTATCCAAGCAGTTTTAATTACTTTTTCCAAGATCATTATTAATTTGTTCCTCTGTCCATGAACAGAAAGGAATGAAGAATGGAGGTAGTGAACTTGGCTCCAAAGGGTTCCACAAATAGTCGGAGACCAGAAACAAAAGTTGCACCTAACAGTTACTTTTTGGATGATGGTAAATTTCAATACCTAGTAAAGCAACACAGTGTTCTTTTAAATTACTAATCTTTTGGGTTTTGGTTTATTTGTGGTTTTATTGGGAATGAGATGCTGGTTATTGTACCCAGAGTTTCACATATACTAAGCATACACTACCTCCCATCTACACCCTCAGCCTCAGTTATGCTTCCATCAGCTTTTGAGGACATTTTTCCTTCTATATACTCTTTTACATTATTTCTGTTAACCAGGCAAGTCTGAAAAACATAGCTTTTTGTTAAAAGGGCTGATATTTTATAATGGTAATTCTTTTCATCCAGGAACATAATATCTTTCCATTTTCTTTAATTATACATCCATTAATATTATTTTTGTGTACTCAGAAAAAAATTACATTGTTTGCCAATAAGATTCTGAATAAATTCCTTACATTCACTTTACTTGCTAGGTTCTCATTACTACAGAAAAATTACTAAATAATTAAAATAGTAAAAATACTACATCCATTTTAGAACTCCAACTTACAATTTTCTAAGTTCCAAATGCAAATGTGAGATAATAAATTTGAAAGCACTGACAGGAAATGTAAATTATGAAAGTATCATCTTTTCTTAAAAAAAAAGAAAAACATTGATAGGCTAATTGAATGTTGAGAAGCTTCAAAATAATACAACTTCCAACAGAGGTTAAATATCCTAAATTTAAAGTACTTCTTGCCAGTAAAAACTATCAGCCAAACCTAACAAAAATCACATCGCTTCAAAGTCTAAACAAACAAATAAAGGGGTGTCTTGGGAATCTGTCAAGAGACTGAGAGATTAACACTAAGCCATCATATTGCACAGGGCACAACATGCGCAAACACCAGTGAAACTGGTCTTCTGTCAACATGTCAGAAATGAAGCCCAGTCTGACTCACGTATAGCTCTGTTCATGAAAAACAGAGGTGGGGCTTTCTCTGCTTTTCATCTCTCTTGAGGTGTACTTTCCAGGGAAAATTGTAGCTAGTCTTGGCATGCTGCGCAGACTGTTTGACAGACATGGATAATGTTCAGACTAAATGTACCTATGGGACTCATGAGAAGCTTAAAAAAAGAAAGTAAATTGAAAAGATATACAAAAAGTTAATGTGAAATAAACATTTTCTGTAGATTAACAAAATCCTCCTAAGACTGATCATGTGGGAAGTGGAGTCCTCTTCTTAATGGCAATGCATAGAACAATGGCAATGATTCTGAGGAAGACCAACTAGGCGTGTCCAAACCTGCAGCTCAGTGCTATCCTATCTAATCACGGGTGAGTACAGAACAGGTCCTGTGAGATGAAACTATTATTCTTCCCCTTAAATGTAGCAGCAACAAAATACACTTTTAATATTTATTCTAACTAATGTATTCATGACATATTTGTAGCTTCTGGTTAAGATACCAATAGTGAACCGCAGTTTGGTATCTGTTGAAAATATGCTGGAAAGCATGATTTTGTTTAAAAAACAGCAGGGCTGGGAAGATAATGCACCTGATAAAGTCCTTGCTATACTGACATGAGGACCTGAGGCCAATCACCAGAAAACAAGTAAAAATGAGTTCATGGTGGCACATACTTGTACTTCCAGTGTTGAAAAGACAGAGACAGGAGGATTCCTGATGCTTGATGGCCTTCACATATTACTAGCCTACTTGATGAACTCCAGGCCAATAAGAGTCCCTATGTTTTTTTTTAAGTTAACAATGCTTTAAGAAAAACATCAAAATTTTCCACTTGCCTCAAAACACCTGTACACACAGTGTGAATGCAATGGCACACACAAACGCATGTGCGCACACACACACACACACACACACACACACACACACACACACACACTAGCACACTAGCACACAGGCTGCCCAGTAAGAGGTGGCCTGGGCAGGTGGCAGGAAGACCAAGATTAGTGTTGTGGGTCCCTTGCTCTGCTATGGAGAGAAGTTAGGAGTCATAGATTCCCTCACTTCCATTATGGAAAGATGTTAGGAATCATAAATTCCTCACCTTTGCTATGGAGATTGGTTAGGAGCTATAGATCCTTCACCTCTGCTATGGAGGGAGGTTAGGAGTCAGGTCCCTTGCCTTCACTTCAGAAACATGTTTGTAGTTTGTCTATAGACACTCAGAGATAAAACTCATCCTTTCAGCCAGGCTTGGTGGTGCATGCCTTTAATCCCAGCACTCGGGAGGCAGAGATAGGTGGATTGCTGTGAGTTCAAGGCCACCCTGAGACTACATAGTGAATTCCAGGTCAGCCTGGGCTAGAGCGAGACCCTACCTCGAAACCCCCCCCAAAAAAAAAACTCACCCTTTCAATATACTTTTTCTGAAAAGATCCAAGCTTGTCAGTTTTACTGACAACAAATCACAAGAACCAAAGAATAACTTTTCTAAAAGAAACATTTTGTTCAATTATGTGTAAGTTTCATTTGGAAAATTCCTCATTTATAAACTTTCCTGAATCAGACTACATCAGAGCAAAAAGAGTGTAACCTTGGTTTACAGGATAAGTAAAATGGTTTTTGTTTTTTTTATTTTTGGTTTTTCGAGGTATTCACTGTGTAGTCTCAGGGTGGCCTTGAACTCACAGCGATCCTCCTACCTCTGCCTCCCAAGTGCTGGGATTAAAGGCATGCGCCACCACACCTGGCTTAAAATGTTTTAAAGGCTATGTTTACCCTTCCGAAGTCTGGGCTTTCTATCTCCAGAGCAGAAAAAAATAAAATAAAATTCCAAGAATCACAGAACCATGGTGAAACATGTTACATATCATCTAAAAGGAACATGAGTCAATGCTCCATTTCCATGAATTATTCAAGTCCAGACAGTTCCCGACATTCCAGATGGCCTTCAGGCAATGTTCCTCATGGCAAAGACAGATGTATTCCATTGCCTGAACTAACAGGAGGCTACACATCACTGCTTTCACAAACTATTTTTAAAAATGTCATTACTTTTGGTTAGTGAAACTACTCTTTTGCTTCATGAAGTTGTGGATATTTCAAGCACAATGGAATGACAAAGAGTGACCATGTGTAATATCAGATTTATCTCATATATGTTTCCAGTGAAAACAAGGGAAGACAATGAAGACTTGCCAAGAAAGCTTATTTGCTGGCAAGGGAACTGCTAAGAGATAATGGGCACCAAAACAGCATGGAGACAGTAAGGACTCTGCTCCTTGGGCCAGAGGAAGACATGGCTCAATTCCAGCAAAAAGAACTTCATTCAGCTTTTGTTCTTTTTTATTTTTTAATTCATCTTTATTATGAATAATTATACACATTGTATGAGCAAATCTTGTGATGCTACCCCCATTTCCCTTCTTTCTGTCCCCTACCCACTGGGGTCCCTCCTCAGTGCATACTGGATCCATCTATAGGTTAGGGGGTTATGAACTTCACCAGAGGTAGCCAGTTTTTTCCCCTTTGTGTGTCGTTGCTGAGGGGAGACAATGTCTCTGGATATTCTCTCCATAATGGCTCTTACATTCTTTCCGCCCCATCTTCTGCTCAGTTCCCTGAGTCATGGTGGGTGAGTTTTAAGTCTGCTTTATTGTTAAGGTCTTAAGTGTCTCCAGACTTCTGCTTTGGGCTGTGTTTCTTTTCATGGGTGTCTGTCTCCATTGACCTTTCCTTGGGTTATCTGACTTGCTGTGGTGATTGGTCTCCTGTTTATCTTGTCACTTTCGCATAGGTTTCATTTGGGCCCTTTGTGATAAGCCAGGAATGGTTCATCTCCTACCAGGATGTCAGCCATCATCCCATATCTTGTTGGTAGAATTGGGTTTCCCCGGCTCTCTCACTGCCTTCTGTAAAATACAAACAGAATCTCCATCAGAGAGTGAGAGCATTATAGATAAAATGAGACAAACATTGCTATTTTGGCAAGATTCTAATGGATATAGCCTCTATGTAGCTCTCTGGTAGTGTGAATTTCCCCTAGGATCCCAGGTTTTTGGTCCCCATAGGATTTTGCCATGGATCCCAGTTCCAGTTAAAGGTTCCTTGTCACTGAGCTTTTCTCTTAGCCAATCAGTAAGCAGATTACCCTCCGAGGTTTAGTGCCACTATTGCACAGATGATCACTTCTTGTTGGTTTTCACCTTTTACATTTTTTAAAATTAATGTCTTTATTATGAATACTTATATACATTGTATGAGCAAATCTTGTAATGGTGCTCGCATTTCCTTCTCTCTGTCCCCTACACACTGGGAATGTATTCATTAATGTATTCCATTATTTATACTCTGGTGTGCATACTTGTTCTGACCAGGGGTAGGGGGCTATGAACTGCACCAAAGGTGGCTGTTTTTTTTTCTTCCCCTTTTCTTGCTAAGAGGAGTGATATCTCTGGATATTCTCCCTTTTTTGGAGTCATTTATCTCCTTCTTTGGCTATTGAAACCTGTGTGTGTTGTACCATTTTTCAAAGTCTCCTTTCTTCCATGTGAATTAATTGAAGTAAAATATACCCAAGCAATGAAGCTGCATTTAATTGTTGTTGTTATTATTTCAGTCTCTTGAACAAGAGCCACTTTCAAGTTGGCTTAGGTTTCCAAGACATTATCAAGAGAGTCATAACACCCAACTCAACCATAAGCCACTGGAAAACACTCCTTTCATTCTTCCTTTTTTTTCCTCATTAAAGTATTTATTTTTACCTATATCACCTTTTTGAGACAAGGTGTCACATAAATACCTGCATATCAATGTTTATTAAAGCACTTTTTAAATTAGCGAAGTTATGAAACTAGTTATTTGTCAGGAGAGGACCAAGTAACAAAAATGGCTTGTAAGCACCATGCATTTTTTATTCAAAAAGAAGCACAAAATTTTGTCATTTGTAGGAAAATGGATATTCTTACACTGAATGTGGTGTGCACATTTGAAATCCCAGCTCCTAAGAAGCTGAGGTAGGAGGCTTTTGAGATTGAGGCCAGCCTGGGCTACACAAGTAGTTGCAAGCCAGTGTGGACTACGATGTGCCTCAAAAAATACCTGATATATTCTCATAACAAAGTCAATAAAAAAGTTAAATCAGAAAATATATCAACCTATAATAAAAATATATTTGTGTTCCCTATCCAAAATTTAAGCTCCAGTGTTCATGATCTTTTGTTTTTCTGTATTTCTTCTCATAAGAAAAAAAAACACTAATATACATAAACTCAAAACTCTCTCAAGTGTTAAACAATTCAAACACTAAATAAAGAAAGTAGCATTTTGGTTGCTGAATTCCACACTGAGGCACTGATAAACGAAATGCATGGCTCTACCCACTCAGTGTAGCGCTCCTTGCAGAAAGCATGAGAACCTGAGACTGCCTGAGTTCCATTCCCCAGCGTGCACTATCAGCCGGTCATGCACACACATGCCTGTGACCTCAGTCTTGTGGGAAAAGACTGGAGAGTTGCTAGGACTAGTGAGGTGGAGGGGGGCATAAAGAGCTCTGGGTTCAGAGAGAGACCGTATCTTAAGGAAACACACAGAGCAATAGAGGGGGTCACCCAATATGTTCTCTTCTGCTTCTACCCATGTTCATATGGGGACCAATCTACATACATGTGCATATACCACACACACCACATACTATACACATTACACATAGATGTTACCTTATGGCTCAATCTCTCCATGTTAGAAAAGATTTAGTAATCATTCGCTTTCTGAATCAAACCAATAACTGCATAAAGTATGATTTCTTGAAGCATTATAGAAGGAATTCTATGGAGAACCTCTTGGAGTTTCCTTTCCAAGTGGCATAAGATTCTTAAACATTTACTAATTATTTCTCTGTCAAACTCAATCATCATCAGATTTATTAAGAATACCATCAAAAGTACATGGTGTCATCAGGGATCAGCAAAGACAGTTGATAATTTAGCTTTGCAGCCATATAGTCAGGCTCCGCAATAACTTAACCCTGCTCACTAATGCCACATTCACAACAAAGCAAAGCAGCATGGATGTGTTCCACCTAACATTTGGTCCACAAAAACTTGACATCAAAAAATAAGAGGCACCAGCCATGGTGGCACACACCTTCAATCCCAGCACTCGGGAAACAGGGGTAGGAGGATCATTGTGAGTTCCAGGTTAGCCTGGGCTAAAGTGAGACACTACCTCAAAAAAAAAAGAAAGACTTTTCTGTAGCTGTGTAGTAGGTTGTGGTAATGATCACTTCAGCACAACTCTGTAGAAACACTTATAGCCACAGAGCTGTGCACTTACAAATGGCAAACATGGAACATTTATGTTTGTATTTCTTACCACAGTTTAAGAAGGAAACATGTTGGAGGATAGCTCAGTGGGAAAGAGATCTTAATCTGAGAAGGCCTGACTCACCATGAGTTTGATTCTCCAGCACCCATATAAACTGGGTATGGTCTCTGTCTCTCTCTCTCTGTCTCTCTCTCTCTGTGTCTCTCTGTGTCTCTGTCTCTCTGTGTCTCTCTGTGTCTCTGTCTCTCTGTGTCTCTCTGTCTCTCTCTCTCTCTCTCTCTCTCTCTCTCTCTCTCTCTCTCTCTCTCTCTCTCTCTCTCTCTCTCTCTCTC
>PVHP010043817.1:0-14331 GCA_004024765.1 Zapus hudsonius
AATGCATAAAGAAAATGTAGCATAAATGAGATATCCACTGTGATGGTTCGCTTCAGGTGTCCTCCATAAACTTACATGTTCTGAATGCTTGATCCCCAGCTGATGGCAATTTGGGAATTGAAACCTTGTTGGAGGTGTGTTGTTGGGAATGGGCTTATGGGTGTTCTAGCCAGCTTCCCCTTGTCAGTGTTTGGCACACTCTCCTGCTGCTGTTGTCCACTGATATTGGCCAGGAGGTCATGTCCAGCCTCTGCTCATGCCATCATTTTCCCTGCCATCATGGAGCTTCCCCTTGAGTCTGTAAGCCAAAATAAACCCTTCCTCCCATCAGCTACTTTTGTCGGGTTCTTTGTCACAGCAATGAGAAGCTGATGTAACAGTTAAATTGGTACCAGAGAGTGGGATTAGTTGTTGCTGCTAGAACCCTGATTCTGTGGCTTTAGCCTTTCGGAACTGATTTACAGGAGGAATGTGGAAGGATTTGAAACTTGGGCCCAAGTGATTTCTTTCAATGTTGTAAGTACAACTTGATGGATTCTGGTTGGAAATACCTGAATGCAGTAAGAACTATGGACTGTGAGGTTTGGCTTGAAGGTAGGAAGGAACTTTGTCAGGACTGGTTTAGAAGCAGTTTGTGTGAGAGGCTTGTTGTGTTTTTTCTGTCTGCCTGTGTCCTGAGAACTTGTGCAGGGTTGCTTTGCATAAAAATGGACTGGTGAGAGCAGATGGAGATGGCTTTACATGGGCACTTGGAAATTGAACTCAGGTCATTAGATTTGTAGGTGAATGTCTCAACTGCTAAACTATCTCTTCAGCCCAAGTTGAGCATTTTCTTAAGTGAGTATTAGCCATTTGTATTTCCTCCCTTGTGAATTCACTATTCAATTTATTGCCCCATTTTTTGAGTAGATTATTTAATTTTTTATTACTTAATTTTTTGAGTTCTTTGTAGATTCTAGATATTAGGACTCTGTCCATGATGTAGCTGGCGAAGATTTTCTCCCAATCTGATGGTGGTCTGTAGGCTCTGTGTATGGTATGTTTGTCTAGACCGAAGCATTTTAGCTTGATGAGATACTATTGGTTAGATGATTTTTGAATTTTATTTGTAAGCAGAGAGAGAGAGAGAAAGAGAGAGAGGAGAGACAGACACAGAAAGAATGGGTGCACCAGGGCTTCTAGCTGCTGCACACAAACTTCAGATGCATGCACCTCTTTGTTTGTCTGGCTTTAGGTGAGTATTGGAGAATTGAACCTAGGTTGTTGGGTTTTGCAGGCAAGGGCCTTAACCACTTAGCAATCTCTCCAACCCCCAGCTTGCCAAGTTTGAAGTATGAGCCACCATGCTCAGTTTGTCTTTTATGACTCAAAAAAGTAGACTGTAGCCTTATGTGGTGGCATATGCCTATAATAACAGCACTTGGGAATTGGAAGGCAGAAGCAGGAGGATTTTTGTGTTTGAAGCCAGCTAAATTCAGCAAGACATTGTTTGAAAAAAAAGAGTAGATACCAAATTGATCATTTCTCAACTCTTTCATAGTTTCTAATTTTATATCTCTCAGGGGATAAAAATTTAGAAATGTTCCTATGGAAAAATGCCATAATGACACCCAACACTTTGAATAATAACCTAATTAATAAAGACAAAGAAGAAGAGATTCATTCATCTGGGCCCAGTGGTCAATAGTTGTGATCCCTGCATCTGGGTGATGGAGACAGAGGACAGGAATTAGGCCAGTCTGGTCTGTGTGAGACCCCATCTCACAACTAAGTAAGTAACTTACTCTGGGGAGATGGGTCAGTTGATGAAGTCTTTGCTTCACAAGCATGAGGACCTGAGCTATATTCCCAGAACACACTAAAAAATACAAACAAACAAACAAAAAACTAGGCATGGAGGCATGCAACTGTAATCCCAGTGCTGGGAAGGCAGAGACTGGCAGATCCCTGGTGCTCACTGGCCAGTCTAGCCTAATTGGTGACCTCCAGGCCAATGAGAAACTAAAAGAAGGTGGATCACACCTGAGGAATGATACCTGAAATTCTGGCCTCCACATACTTTGCACACATGGACACATACATTTCCCACACACAGAAAGAAAGAAAGAAAGAAAGAAAGAAAGAAAGAAAGAAAGAAAGAAAGAAAGAAAGAAAGAAAGAAAGAAAGAAAAGAAAGAAGGAAGGAAGGAAAGAAGGAGGGAAGGAAGAAAGAAAGAAAGAAGAAAAGGAAGAAAAAAAGCAATTTTGGACTTGGGCATGACAGCTCACACTTGGAATCCCAGCATTTGGGTTCAGAGAAAGGAATATTGCCCCGTGAGTTCAAGGCTAGCATGGGTTCCAAGCCAGGCATGGTGGCACATCCTTTAATCCTACTTGGATTAAAGTCCCTTAAATCCTTAAATCCCTCTGGGGAGGCAGAGGTAGGAGGATCACTGGTGAGTTCGAGGCCAACCTGAGAATACATAGTGAATTCCAGGTCAGTCTGAGCTAGAGTGAGACCCTACCTCCAAAAACCAAATTAATTAATTATTAATTCATTAAATTAAAATTTTAAAAATTAAAAAAAGTTAAAACAACAAACAATTGCAGGTCCCCTGTGGAAATGGATCCAAGAATAGTATCCTTCATTGACATTTCATTAGGGTAAGAGATTTTTTTTTGGGGGGGGGAATAAAATGTAACCCCTCATCCATAGTTTTAAGCTAAAAATTCCTACTGCTATTTTTTTTCTTCACATTTTTCCTACCTCAAAGGGCCATGTTTCTGGAATAAATACCAGATATAGAATGTATTGGTGGGCTGGAATCTGAGCACCAAGAAATAAATTAGGGGCTGGAGAGATCGCTCAATGGTTAAGGCCTTTGCCTACAAAACCTAATGACCTGAGTTTGATTCCCCAGTACCCACATAAAGCCAGATGCACAAAGCGGCACATACATCTGGAGTTCCTTTGCAATGGTTAGATGCCCTGGTGTGCCCATTGTCTCTTTCTCTCTTTCCTCATTCTCTCTCTTTCTATTTCTCTGTATCCCTCTGTTTGCAAATAAATAAATAAAATATCTTTTGAAAAATAGCCGGGCATGGTGGTGCACACCTTTAATCCCAGCACTTGGGATGCACAGGTAGGAGGATGGCTGTGGGTTTGGGGCCAGCCTGAGAACATATAGTGAATTCCCTACCTAAAAAAAAAACACAAAATGAACAAACAAGCAAACAAACAACCCAGAAATAAATTAGGAAGTAATTACAATAGAGAGAGATTATTTTTTCTGGGCTCACGGTGAAAGGAACGACAAAGAGGGAATGACTTTGAGTGGCATGCAGCCATAACTGGTGGATTTCCACAGCTGAGTAGGTGTGAGACGAGAATGAGAGGCTGAAGCCATGGGAACCCGGGTCTCCATCTGCAGCTCCACCATGTGCCACGGGGCCATTGAGATCAGGAGACAGAATGAGCACTTCTACCCTTCCAACTGACAAAAACTAGAAAGCTAATTAATGCTAAATGTCGAGAGGGACTCACACACCACCAGTGACAGAGCAGACTGGTGCAAACACTCCTAACAGGAACCCGGCAGGACTCATGAAAATAGAGCTCTCATGTGCCTTGTTACCCAGTTATTTCCCTCCTGGGCTCGTAGCCAAGGGAAATTCTCACACATATCCAAATGGGAGATATATGAGGGTGCATATTGCATGTTTTTATTTTTAAAAGAACTGCTGAGTGGAAGGCAAGCTACTTGTAACTAGGCAAAATATGGGGGATGCATCAGTTAGAAGCAACCAACTAGGTGTATATCCAGCACCATGGCTAGGTCCTGGAAACATCATAGTTGGAATGGAACTAATGAGCTATGGCACAAGATCAATTACATAAATTCAAACTTCATGCACTCGGGGCTGAGAAGATGGCTCAGTGCCTAAAGATGCTTGCTTGCAAAGCCTGATGGTCCAGGTTCAATTCCCAAACTGCCCATGAAAGTCAGATGCAAAAAAAAAAAGTTGTACAAGGGGCTTGAGAAATGGATTAGTAGTTAAGGTGCTTGCCTGCAAAGCCTAACGACCTGGATTTGATTCCCTAGTACTCACACAAAGCCAGATGCACAAAGTGGCACATTCAACTGGAGTTTGTTTACAGTGGCTTGAAGCCACGAAGCACCCATTCTCTCTGTCTTTTTCTCTTCTCTTCTCTTCTCTCTCTCTGCTTGAAAATAAGTAAATAATTTTTTAAAGGCATGCAAGCCATGCCTGGCCTCTTTTGAGTACTTTATTTATTTGCAAGGTGAGAGAGCAAGATAGAGAGAGAAATGGTTGTGCCAGGGCTTCCAGCTCCTGCCAACGAACTCCCGACACTTGCAACGCTTTGTGCGTCTGGCTTTACGTGGGTACTGGGGAATTGAACCCAGGTCTCCTTAAGCTTTGCAGGCAAGTGCCTTAATCGCTGAACCATCTCTCCAGCCCAATAAAAAAGTTTGATAAGTGTCTGGTGTTTATAGAGATAAGAGGCCCTGGCATGCTTGTATACACACACACACACAAATAAAATTGTAAACATTTCAGGGACATAATATATTTTATAAGAAGCATCTGAGCTGGGTGTGATGCATACACATGTAATCCCAACTTTCAAGAGGTGAAGGTAGGAGGAACAGGAGTTCAAAGTAATCATCAGCGACATAGTGAATTTGGGGCCAGCCTGGGCTATATTAGATCCTATTTTTAGTCGTAGGTGTAGTATTCATGATATGATATGTGTATGTGCAGATGGGCACATTTGAGGAAGCCAGAGAACATCAGGCCTTACCCCACACAGCTCATCCAGTGTACCCTTGACATACAGTCTCTCACTAATTCCAGAGCTTGACATTTTTTGTGAGCCCCAGCGATTCTTCAGTTTTTGCTTTCCACACATCTGGGGTTATAGATGTGCGTGGCCACACCCAGCTGTTTTGTATAGGTGCTGGGGAATGGTACTCTGGGTGCCCCCTCAGGCCCTCACACTTAGGTGTGAAGCACTCTTATTGAACCCTCTTTCTAGCCCTCAAACTCTATCTTTTTTTTTTTCAAGGTAGGGTCTAGCTCTAGCCCAGGCTGACCTGGAATTCACTCTGTAGTCTCAGGGTGGCCTCGAACTCACGGCAATCCTCCTACCTCTGCCTCCCGAGTGCTGGGATTAAAGGCATGCGCCACCACGCCCGGCTCAAACTCTATCTTAACAAAACCAAACCACAACACTCAGGAGACCAAGGAAGATTGCTATGAAGTTGAGGCCAGCTTGGGCTGCAAAGTGATTTTCAGGTCAGTCTGGACCAGTGTGAGATCTTGCCTCAAACAATGCCCACATACACAATTAGAAGGATATATACCCAATATGACAGAGTGATTGCCTTTAGCTGGGAGTGAGAAATGGGAACAAAAGGAAATAAGTAAATTAAAGAGGGGAGAAGCTTCCAGTGGGATCTAGGGAAATGGATTGGCCTCACACCTCATTTAAAGCAAAGGAGGACTTCAGCAAAGGAAGTCAATATCCCTTGGGTATTACTGGCACTTGGAGAGCCCCTCAAATGGCACTCATCCCTAGAAGGCTTGCTTTGATCAAAACAAAGCCAAACAATTACATACACATGGGATAGAGGAAGACAGAAGCCTCAGGAGTGAGGAAGATGCACTTGCCTGTGTGAATATCCACATGATAGGCATGAGAAGAGTTATTAGGCTAAGACGATACAGGATGGAGGCAGAAGAGATGAGCAGAGCAGGAGTCAAACTTCCTGGCTAGATAAAGAGAGCAGATAGCAAGTGCCTGTAATATCAGCACTGACTTAAGCTGAGAAGGTTTGGAGGTTAAGGAGAGCCCACAACAAGCAGGATGCAGGTAGTTAATCGAGTATTCCAGGACACGACCATCACATTTCCTTTGAAAGAAATAGTCTTTTAATTAAGATAATAAAAGTCAGAGCCCTAGAGAGATCAGAACATAAGGCAAGCTGTAAGCTGTGGAAGATGGGGGTCCATGGATCAAAAGATGCAGACTAAATTATACTAAGTCGTCTTCTGAAAATGAGAATTTAGGGGGAGATGAATTAAGAGTTAGTATCTGGGGAAATGACAGTAATTGCGAAGTGATGTGGTTGTGAAGAATCAAATTCTATACTTGACAAGAAGTATTCCAAGTGGGGAAAATAACATCTCTTTAGAGATTCTAAAATCTAATCATAACATGTAAGGGTCCCCTGGACCCTGGGTCAGCTCCGCTGGCGGTGAGGGCCTTTGTTAAAGTGGTGACAACTCCATTCTTCAGGAGAGTCGATGGGCAGGAATACATTTCCCCACTTTATTCATCAGCTTTTCAAGTTCCCAAGTGTGAACCACCAACTTCTAGTCAGATTGACTGGAAATGAAGAGTGTGCAGCCACATCATTCAAACAGATTCCCTCTGCAAGAGGGAACTCACGGAACAAGGTCAAGTTCCTCCATTCCTCATGTCCATTTAGGCTCAGATGGAACATTCTATTATACTTCTTGTTTGCTTTGTTTTGAAGAGAGGGTATATGTAGATCAGACTGGCCTTGAAATCACTGTACCAGAGGATGACCTTGAACTTCTGGTCCTCCTGCCTTAGCTACCTGAGCGCTGGTATAGTGAACCACCATCCATGACCAGCTGGTTAGGCTTCTTTCTTAAAAAAATTTTGTGTGTGTGTGTGTGTGTGTGTGTGTGTGTGTGTGTGTGTGTGTGTGTGGCATGTGTGCAGGACAGAGGACAACCTCAGGTTGTTTGTCTTGTAATTCCCACCTTCTTTTTGAGATAGGGTCTCCCATTGTTTTTGCCTCTGTGTGTGCACCAGTTTAGCTGGCGTGCAAGCTTCCAGTCTCCTGGCCTCACCTCCCATGGCCACAGGCATGACAGAAGCCTGCACTACTTTGCATCTGACCTTCTGTGGGTGCTGGGGTATTGAACCCTGGGCTTGCAGGTCACCGAACCATCTTCCCAGTCCCTCACAGCAGCTGCTTGAGCCTGGTGTGGTATCTTCACACAGAATGTACCAAAGCAGTGACCACTGAGACCTGAGTGCCACCTCCCATGCTACTCCACAGACTGCAATAGGGCTAAAAGTGGAAGTGGGGTGGTTTGCAGTGGGAGGGGGTTGCAAAAAACTAGAAGACAGGAAGGCCTGACTTTCCAGGTTTGTAATGTAGAGGGTGGCCAATGAATAATTAGCCTCTTCCCATTTTGTACAAAGTGTTTTAAAAATATTTTATTTATTCATTTTCAAGCAGAGAGATAGAGAGAGAAAGAGCACCAGGACCACCACCTTGTGGGTCTGGCTTATGTGGACATTGGAGAATTGAACCCGGGGCCTTAGGCACTGGAGACAAGTGCCTTAACTGCTGAGCCATCTCTCCAGCCCTCCTCTTCCCATTTTGGTATAAATAAGGTGGTTATAGAAAAATTACCAGTGATGGGCTAGAGAGATAGTTCAGTGGTTAGGGCGCTTGCTTGCAAAGCATAACAACTCGAGTTTGATTTCCCAGTACCCACGAAAAGCCAGATGCACAGAGTGGCACATTCATCTGGAGTTCGTTTCCAGTGGGTGGAAGTCCTGGCACACCCATTCTCTCTGTCTGTCTCTCTTCTCTCTCTCTTTCTCTCTCTCTGTCTCTCTCTCTGCTTGCAAATCAATAAACAAAATATTAAAAAAGATTTCTAGTGATAATGAAAAAGAATAGGTTTACTAATAGGCACTGGACAATCATGTGACAATTAACATGAGAATGGTGTTAAAACTGTATGTTTGGGCTGGAGAAAGGGCTCAGGAGTAAAGTGCTCCCACCCAAGCATGAGGACCTGAGTTAGGATTCCAGAACCCATGGGAAAATGTGGTGCTGATCGGAACTCTGTAGCTCCAGGCTGGCCTCAAACTCACAGTGATCTTTCTTACCTCTGCCTCCCAAGTGCTGGGATTCAAGGGTTGTGCTACCACGCCCAGCTAATTAATTTTTAATGGTTCAAATATTACTTAATTCACTGAGCTATCACATTTTTGTAGTCAATGAACAGATATTAATATGGCACACAGATCCATTTCCCCACTTCCCACAGGCTCTGAGCAGTGGGTAGAGCTCTTTGTATTAGTCATTTCTGTCTTCTTATGTTCTTCAAGATGCCATAAGGAGAGTACTGGGCATGGTAGGTTTAGACAGGGCCCTTGTTTAGCTGTCCTGGAAGTCAGGTGGAGACTATCCTGCAGCCCCACAGGGAGAAGGATCTAGAGACATTGGGGGGCTTGGATAATTTGTCACTTTTGATTTTCTGCTTTCTTGCTTCTTCCACCAATTGGTTCTGGAACACCTGCTTTCTCCTTTCCTTTAGTTAGAAAACAAGCACTTTAATTACTTAATACACTGAAGAGTTCACACGCTCCATATCTGATCCAATCATTCTCGGATGGGAAGTTCTACAGTGTGTAAGTTCTGGAGTGCTCTGGGGAAGAGGAGGGGTCCGAGTGGGCAGTATCATCATGGTACTGTGGCTTAGTTTGTGCCTGGCTAGGCCAGGCTGAGGGGGCACACACACCCTTGTGAACTCCAGGCCTGGTTTCATTTCCAAGCTGTGCCTATTGCTATGAAACTATTTCAGCAGGGGCCCCATTTTTCCTCCTTCTCCTCCCCTTCTGCTTTTTTAAAAATCACCATCCCATACTCTTTTTAAAAATATTTTATTTATTTGCAAGCAGAAAGAGACAGAGGAGAGAGAGAGAGAGAGAGAGAGAGAGAGAGAGAGAGAGAGAGAGAGAGAGAGAGAGAGAGAGAGAGAATGGGTGCACCAGGGCCTCCAGCCACTGCAAACAAACTCCAGATACACTCACCACTTTTGTGCATCTGGCTTTATGTGGATACTGGAGAATCAAACCTTGGGTTGCTTTGCAAGCAAGCAACTTAACCACTGAGAAATCTTTACACCCCTCCCTTTTTGAGACAGGGGCTCATGTAGCCAAGGCTGGTCTCAAACTTGCTATGTAGTCAAGACTGGCCTTGTACTCCAGATCCTCCTTCCTCTACCTCCCAAGCATTGAAATGACAGCCCCATTTTCTTTTTTCTTCCTTCCCTCCTTACTTCCTTCCTTCTCTTCATTTCATTTTTGTCTCCTCTTTCTTTCTTTCTTTCGTTCTTTCTTTCGTGTGCATGTGTGGTAGTGTGTTCACATGGATGTGTGGGGGGCACATGTGGCATCCATAGATTGCTAGAGTGTCTTCCTCAATTGTTTTCTAACTTATATTTTGAGACAGGGTCTCTCATTGAAGCTGGAGCTCACTGGTTCAGCTAGACCGGCTAGCCAGCAAGCCGCAGGGATCCTCCTGTCTCCAACTCCCCAGCGCTGGGAGTATAGGTATGCACATCATGCCTCACTCATACATGGGTGCTGGGGATCTGAACTCAGGTCTTCATGCTTGCATGGCAAGCACTGGACCAACTGAGCTGTCTTCCCAGCACAACAGCCTCGTTTCCTTTTACAAAGATATAGTTTCCTAAGCAGACGGTGATGGCCAAGGCCTGTGTCTGTTCACTCACATACAGCACATGCTCTGAGCATGGTTATGTAGAGGAAGCTGCTTGTCAGAGATGAATTAGAGACAACTTGGAAAAAAGAAAAGATGGCTTTCTGGAGTGACAAGGTGAGGATGCACAGACTGTTTAGGGCAGGGACCAGATGTGGCAGATACTCTCAGTGTCCTGCCTGGATCCCCTCAGATCCTACCATCTCTGTATTGCTTTCATCTCTGTTCTGAGGACTGTTTGCAGAGCCTGGACTAGGTGGAAGTGCTGGGGAATGACCCTCCCTGAAACTGACAAGGACTGGGTGGAGTTGGCATAAATACCCCTGTCTGTCTGCTGACACGACTCTGACAGGTATGTTTACCAGAATTTTTCTTATGGGGTTAAACTCTAGTGGTTGTTACTTAGCTTATTTTTCTTGGCTGATTTCCCTTCTCTATGTCACTCCCCCATCTCTCCTGCAGGTGGCCCCTGAAGCTCCCAAATAAACTATCTGCCAGCCAGGCCTGGTGGCGCATGCCTGTCATAAACACCAGCACTTTGGAAGCTGAGATAGGAGGACAGTGAGAACAAGCCTAACTTGGGCTGCGTAGTGAGTTTAAGGCCATCTTGGGTAACATGGATTTTTTTTTTCCTGACTGTCTGGAAAAAAAAATAACCTGCACTTGAATCTTGCAGCCTGCTCCTGAGAGATCTCCCACGACGATTCCCTGGAGCAAGGATTGAGGACAAAATGCATATATAAATCAGGACAATTTCTGGAAGGAATTACAATCCAAGTTGAGAGTATAAACCTGTTTGAGGAAACAGTTCATATGCTGGGTGGAATATGAAAACTTGTTTTGATTTTTTTTTCTTTTCTCTTTTTTGAGATGAGATTTTGCTACATAGCCCAGGCTGGCCTTGAGCAACTGATGAGCCTCTTGCCTCAGCCTCTGGAATGCTGAGATGTCAGGACCATCACATCCAGAACGACATGTTTTTCTTACAATGTATTATTTTCATATTCACCTTATTAATTCTTTGGGTTCTAAAAGCCTTGCATTATCCATTGAGTTCTGGTTAATAGAATTTTGCCTGAAGATAAAGACTGCAACTTCCTTATCTCTCGGTTGCTAGAAAAAGAAATCTAGGGAGAGAAGTGTTATTAAGGTATAAGACAGATAAAACTCAGCGCTATGAAAACCATTCCCAAGGGCTCGTCAGAAAAAGATGAAGGTGTGAATAATCACAAGATTATAGCTGTCATGGAGGGTTATTAGTTGTTAGCCAACCTGTTCAATATTTTATCTGCTAAAAAAAAAGGTGACTTTGTAAGATGATATGAAAAGTTTTCTTAAAATACTAGGCCTTCAAAAATTCAACATTATTTCCTATGTAGAAGATTTTTGAATCTCAGAGTGTTGCATAACAATTGGTTGTCAGGGGAAACTGCATGACTGTACCTGGGGCTTGTAACTTTTCCATGTATATAAATAACTTAAGCCCTTTTGTTCTGCAGAAGAGTCTGAAAATTCTATACATGATTCTTCTCATTTAGTGCCCAAATGAAACTAATAAAGTCAGTGACTCTGGCTGATTCTTTGTCCTAAGACATAGTGCTAGAGAGGTTTAAATTTGAACTTTGGCAAGCATTCCGTGTTCTCTCTGATTTGCAGCCTTAGAAGGCCAGATCAGACTTTCGAAGAGGTTATTTTTCTCTGCTGTGGAAGTTCAGAAAGCTAGAATTGTCTTTAGTATGTGGACGATCACTGGCCAGTCTCAGAGAAATCTATATATAGCTCTCAACAGCTGGGAGTGGTGGCACATCCCAGAAACCCCAGTACTCAGGAGGCTGAGGCAGGAGAACTGCACTTTGAGGATAGCCTGGGCTACAAAGTTAGACCCTATCTCAAAAAACAAAAAGAGGGGGCTGGAGAGATGGTTCAGTGGTTAAGGCACTTGCCTTTAAAGTCTAAGGGCCTGGGTTCAGTTCCCTAGTGCCCACATAAAGCTAAATGCACAAGGTGGCACATGTGTCTGGAGTTCATTTGCAGCAGCTAGAGGCCCTGGTTCTCTCTCTCTCTCTCTCTCTCTCTCTCTCTCTCTCTCTCTCTCTCTCTCTCTCTCTCTCTTTCTCTCTCTCCTTGCAAATAAATAAAAAAAATTTAAAAAGAGAAGTAGGGAAATGGCTCAGTGGTTAAAGGCACTTGCTTGCAAAGCCTGTCAGTCAGGGTTCAATTCCCCAGTACCCACAAAAAGCCAGACACACAATGTGGGGCATAAATCTGGAGTTCATTTGCAGTGGCAGGAGGCCCTGGCACACCCATACTCCTTTCTCTCTCTCTAAAGTAAAAAAAGAGGACTGGAGAGAGAAAATGTGGTGCATTGTTAGCCAGGCATGAGGTGTGTGCTTGCCATCCCAGCACTTGGAAGGTGGAGGCAGGAGGATGAGGAGTTTAGGGTCACCATATGTACATAGTGAGTTTGAGACCAGCCTGAGATGCACAAGACCCTGTTAAAGAAAAACATAGATGTGAATAAACAAACAAAAAGTGGAGATCATTGGATTTCATGAATCAGCCAGGCTCCCAGCACTCAGGAGGCTGAAGATCACTGAGTTTGAGGCAAGCCTGGGCTAGAGTGAGACTTTGCTTCAAACAAAGAAAGTGGGTGGGAGGGAGGGCTGGAGAGATGGTTCAGTGACCAAAGGTGCTTGCTGGCCTGGATTCAATTCATAAAACCAGGGGCACAAAGTGACACATGTCTAAAGTTTGCAGTGGCAAGAGGCTCTGGCATACCCATACTCTTTCAAATAAAATATTAAAGAACAAAGAGACAAATATATTTTAACATATGGAATCTAGATTATATGTATGGATATACATACATGTATATACACACACATACACAGCATATGTGTATAGGACATTAAAGTAAAAAAAGGACTATGAGAGGGAAAGGAGAGGCCTTATTTTTAACCTTTATTTTTTTTTGAGGTAGAGTCTCGCTCTAGCCCAGGCTGACCTGGAATTCACTATGTAGTCCCAGGCTGGCCTCAAATTCATGGGGATCCTCCTACCTCTGCCTCCCGAATGCTGGGAATAAAGGCACGTGCCACCACACCCCACAGGTTTATTTTCAATTATTTATTTATTTATTTATTTAATAGAGAGAGGGGGAAACAGTGAAAGAGTCAGAAAGACCATAGGCACACCAGAGCCTCCTGCCACTGCAACCAAACTCCAGATGCCTGTGCCACTTTGTGCATCTGGCTTTATGTGGGTACTGAGGAATCGAACCCAGGCCATCATGCTTGCAAGCAAGCACCTTTAACCACTGAGTCACCTCTCAAGCCCAAGGAAGATGTCTTCAATGGAGAGGGAGTGGGAAACAAGCAAGAGTAATGGACAGAGGGGAGACTGTTCAGGGGAAGGAGGGTGACCAGTAAGAGGTGAGAGAGTGGACGAGGGCTGGTGAGGGAGTGGGTTGGGCATAAGAACAAAGTCTTATGACACATAGGAAAATGTCACAATGACGCCTATTGCTGTATATACTAACTAACAAAAGTAATAAAAATTTGTGTTCATATTCAGCTTCTCTAGAGAGAGACATTTTATGAGACTCACAAGGTGGTTTGTTCCCCAAGCACGCTGAAGACCCTCTGATGGAAGTCACGTGTTGGCCTGGGTCCTGCTTCAGTTCAGAACGACTTCCCCAGGCTCCTGCTGATTCCCTGTCTGCTGTTTTAAAGCAGTAACTTCTCCCATGCACTCTGTTTCCCTTATTTTCAAGGTTCTGGAGAAAGAGAGAGTTCTTCAATGGAACCATGGAAAATTTGATAGTCAGAGAGCAACAGGAAGGTATTCTACATGGACTAATTAGGTGAGCCCAAAGAGGGGGGTCCTGACCACCAGAGACTTAGAGGCACATTAAAAAATTATCTGTTATTTTGAAAGTGAAAAAAAGCTTTTTTTCTTTTGGTGGTTAGCCTGTGGCACCGTCAGGATGAGAAGGGGCTGTTGAGCTTAAGATGGGAGGCTGGGCAGCACATGGGCAATACATCAGGCAGGACAGGGTAGTTTATAAATTTGATCAGCACGCAGTATATATTTATAGGAAATCACACTATTGTATTTATAGTGAGTCCCTACAAGTGGCTTTGGTGGCTCACTTCCCTAGTTTTCTGAAGCCTAGACCCCAGGGTGGCCTAAAGTCCATGAGATTAAAGTATCCAAAATGAGACAGGAGACAGAGTGTGGTTACCGGTAAACTGAGGCACAACCACCCAATAAAGTTTAAAAAAAGAGAGTATTAAACTGGCCAGTGACTGTCCTTGTCAGAAATGTGAACAAGGAGCAGTGCCAGACTGCCTTCTGCAATAGTTTATAAAGGCAAACCCCACAAAGACCAGCTCTTATTATTGTAAGGTCGGAATTCAGGCTGCATCCTGATCCTCTTCCCAACCCAGACTCAGTATCAACAAAGATCAAAGATAAAGACTTCCTCTCGTAAACAAGAAACAACACCTGGCCCGAGAGACTGTCCTTCCGAGAGACTGTCCTTCCAACCCCCTCCTGATCCTGAGAGCACGTGACCCCCTGAGCCCCGCACCCAACCTCATGTGACCAACAAGACCCCAACCTGAACGTTTTTCCCTTTAAAAGCCCTGATCTAAACCTGCCTCGCACGCTTTTTCGCCACCCTTGGTGAAAAATGCCCGGCAGCTCGCTTTTCCTCCTATTAAAACCTTTCCTTTCAGAGTGGTCTCTCGTGGTCATTTCCATTCTAACA
>PVHP010043818.1:0-14328 GCA_004024765.1 Zapus hudsonius
ACTATATTTGTAGCAGCTCAATTCATAATAGCCAAGAATTGGAATCAGCCCAAATGCCCATCCATGGAGGAATGGACAGAGAAACTGTGGTACATTTATACGATGGAATTTTACTCAGCTGAAAGGAAAAATGAAATATCGAAATTTAGAAAAAAATGGTCTGACTTTGAACAGATCTTACTAAGTGATCACTCAAAAGGGCAGAGAATAGAACGTCGCATATTCTCCCTCATATGTGGTATTTAACCAGGATAACCGTTTTCTTTATGCAGACTAGAAGAAAGAAGTGTGACGTTATGAATGTGGGGTAAGGGATAAGGGTAGGGGAACGGCTTAAGCATGAGGGTAAACCATATTAGGTTCAAAAACATAAAATCCTTATGAGCATACTGTAATCTATTGAGAAAGTAGTGAGTGTCGCCTTGCAAGAGGGACCATGAGTAGTAGGGGACAGAGTTTAAGCCTGTGATTAATTAAACCAGCCTGACAACCCCTGGTTCCAACCACTGGTTCCTTCCCTCACTGAGCTGTTGACCAAAGCAACTCATGAGAATCCAACAACAAGACAGAATTCTGTCAAAGCTCTTGACTGCCCTCCCCAGGCCTGAGGCAAAACCCTGTTACTGAAGAAACCACAGATAGCCATCGACCAGCATCGAGAAACCCTTCAATGTCCGGAATGGTATCCAGCCCCCAGAAGGCAGTTAGTGTAGTGCTGGAAGGCACTGCACAGGCTGCCAGGGGAAAATGATCACCGACAGCTGGACTAAACAGAGACCACTGACAGGAAACACAATCGGTGGTTATGAGTAGGCTGACCACAACTCATAATAGGAGTGAGCAGCAAACCAAGAAAGGAGCACTTGTGTAATGGAGGAGCCTGGGCCTGGGGGGGACAATCAACAGCTTTCAATTCGGCCAATTTTCCACTTAGTGAGGGGGTCCCCTTGTCTGGAACTTGGGATTCAGGGCGATAGGCACCAGATCCCATACTCTTAGGCTCCCAAGACAAGATGCACTATAGGACCAATTGATAGGGAGGCTACTAAAAATCGAATCCTGGTAATCTAAAATTGTGTATATTTGTTAACCTACACTAATCTCACTCTCAGATGGAGATTGTGTTTGTATCTTTCAGGATGCAGCGAGAGAGCTGGGGCTCATCTAACCCTACCAACCGACCGTAGGCCGATAGCTGAGATTCTGGCAAGAGAGGGGCCACCACAGTCATACAATGGAGGATCCAAATGGAACTCCGCAGAGAAAGAGGAGATGAACAAGGGGCCCACAGCCACAGCCATTAAATCAACACAGGATTAGCCAGTGGAACAGAAACCAACGATTTTCGACACAAAGACCCCTAAGCTCACAACTTTAAAGCAAACTTATTACTCATCCACCACGACTCAGGGAAATATGCAGAAGAGGGAGCGGAAAGATTGTGAGAGCCGTGGTGGGGGAGACTATCTGATGTTCCAATATACTCAAACTTCTGATAAACATAGTCACAATGAGCAGATTCATGAGAAGCGTCATGAGCCTACTGAAGAGCCATCTTTGGTTTAAAAGAGGGCAGAAAGAGACTGACAGTGGGAGAGAGAAGGGAGAAAATAAGAGATGGGGAGCGAGGGAGCCAGGAGGCTTTTCTGATATTACATTTATGTCATATGGTAGACAGGTCCATTTGATATTCCCAGTGGTTCTTAATGCCAGGAGGATTCAGTGGCATCTTCTGCTGAAAACTGGAGAGCCACCTCCTCATGTGGAGCATGCTCCATGGTCAGTCCTGGGGAGGGGCTGGCCTTGGTCAACCACAGCCTGGCTCCCAGCAGGAATTACAACATAGCTATGGTTCCAGGACACCCTCTCCAGTGAGGCCTGGGTTCCAGTCTCAGTCATGATGAGCTCTCTTCTATTCCAAGTCCTCTGCAGTCATTCTCAGCGGTATAGTTGTTCCTTCTTGATGCTGTTCACATACTCCTTGGGTAGTCTTTACCCTTTAGTAGGCAGGCTCTTTATACAGAGTCCTTTATCTGCAGGAAATAACAGTGACACCAACAAGGCTCACAGTACCATATGGGGTGTGCCCTCCACATACACACACACACACACCAATGATAAAGCTTGATGTACAAACTATAGCAAATTACTATACATCTCAGAAACCTCACCATACTACTACGCTCTTATTAAACCCATTTTTTTTATCTTTTCATGGTAAGGGAGTGTTTCATGACTTCTCTTGACTCATCTGAACCATCAGCATTATGACTCTTGTACTTTGGAGACACCATTAAGTTAAGTAAGATTGACCTGACATGATAGTTAATCAGGATTGCCAACCTGATTGGAGTAAAAGGCTCCTGGGGTTTTAATGAGACGCAGCTTTGGGTGTGGCTCTGAGGGTATTCTGAGAGTTAAAGCTGAGGATGAAATATGAGCAGCACCTTCTCATGGCCTGGGACCCCAGATGGAATAAAAGAAGAAAAGAACAAGCTGAGCTCTGGCATGTCCCTTCGCTCCTCTTCCTGGTCAGTGACACAGACCTCCACCATGATGAGTTGTATTCCTTTGAACTGGGAGCCGTAATAAAACCTTCCTCCCTTAAGTTCTCACTAAGTATTTGGTATCCTTTTCTGGCTATAAGCTCTAAAATTTTGAAACAAGAGATCTAATAATAATTTTTTTTTTCCTAAGAGAAAGGAGCTGGTGGAAAGACAGCATCAATACACTGGGTACATGGATAATTCGCTTCCAGGCTGGATGGGACAAGGTACCAGATTTCATCATGCTACTCAAAGCAGCATACAACTTAACATTTACAAATTACTTATTTCCGGAACATTCCATTTTGTATTTTAGATATTAGTTGACTACAGGCAATCAAGACCATGGAAAGGGCAGCCTCAGATAAGTAGGGAATTTTGTAATTAACAATTCTTTATATGAATGCTCTGTTCCTCTTACTATGTTCTCTCTCTTTCTCTCTCTCTCTAATTCTCTCTCAGTGAGGCCATGACTGATATAGCCTCAAGGCAGAGACTTTTAAAGATGGAGCTTGAGTAGTGGTTTGTTCATTCTCTTGACCATAGTGCTAAGCTATTTGAAAGGAAACAAGATAATGGAAAACTGTGGCATTCAGAGACAGCACAATTAGCCAAGACAGTGCCTGTGACAATGTCTTGACAGCCCTAAACGATCCTTTCATTTCTTGTAGCAGCAGCGCTGATATTTTTTGAAAAACAAGCACAAAAATAGTTGTGAAATGCTGAAATTAATCAGTTGGATTCAATTTTGTGAGGTTTGCCCATATGCAAGTTAGAACTTTATTGAGAAAGTGTAAGATCCTGAAAGTTAGAATAAAGTTACTTAAATCTGGAAACTGAGGTCTCTGTTCCCCCAAGTTACTCTGAGTCTCTGGCGGTATGACTTCTTTTGTTGTCCAAAATTCTCTTATGGGTAATCCAACATTACCATCAGTGGGACTTTGGCCTGACACCACACCTTCACTCTGCTCAATTCTACTTCTTAACTGGCCAGTTTACCTCGGGGATTCTCCCCCTTCATATCATTCACTGATGGTCTTTCTTCAACCAGATAAAATTCTAGGGAACCCAGCTTTACACAACTTCCTATTTTGTCACTTTCAGTGACATATTAAAGTGAGTTATGATTCAAAACCTAAAGTCATCACTCATTCTGGCCACAGTGGGGTCAAGAGATTAGATTCCGAGTGTGGGGATTAAAAGAGAAAGTGCCCTGTGCTGTCCATAACCCCTTACCCTATGGATGGATCCAGTGTGCCCACCGAGGAGGATACCCAGTGGATTGGGGACAGGGAGGAGGGAAATGGGGGGTACCAACACAATATTTGTTCATATAATGTATCTAATTTTGGACAATAAAGATTAAAAGAGAGAGAGAGAGAAAGTGCCCTGTACTGGAAGATTCAATGTCTTCTTAAGTAAATACGTTAAATTTCTATTTCTGCATGAACCTATAGGAAGTAAATGGAGACCTGAATTATCTCCTATTGTGCAATATTCACATAGGTTAAAATATTTAGACTTTGTTTGTAGCACAAAAAAACGATGAAAGTTTTAGTGCTGTTGGTCCTGCCTTGATATTAAAATCCTTGAAAAGTTCATAAAACTTTTAAGTCCATATACTCCAAATATAAATCATTACTCATATATGTAAATGACATGGAAACACATAAGTTTGTACAATTAACATGGGTTCATAATTATAATCATGAAAATGTGTTGCTTCTAAACACAGACCATATAGCACTGAGTGGGGGAGGGACAGCCACAAAATGAGGACTTTTCAAAAAAAATTCTTCTGAAACTAGCTTTCTATTCAAATCTACCTGTTATTTCCAAATATTTTGACTTTTTTCTTTCTCAAAATAAAAGAAAGGAAGGCTCACATGACATACATGCCCCCAACTACTTCTCCTTGAACTTTTTATATTGACTCAGGGTCTCACTAAATTTCCCAGGCTTCCCTTGACCATACTCTGTACCAGCCTGGCCTTGAAATTGCAATACTTCTATGTCAGCCTCCCAACCAGCTGCAATTACAGGGCTGTGCTACAGAAGGGAATTCCATCTTAATTTTAAAATCCATCTTTAAAGTCAACCCCCTTTATTGTTAATTTTAGCTTCCAGTATAACACTCAAGAAGAGCTTTGACTATCCATTATCCAATCTCCCACTGTCTCCGCTCCTAGTTCCCCTTCCCATACTGTAATTACTATATACAGAGTAATAATCGCCATGTATATAACTACTACAACACATTCCAATGACTTTTTAAACATCTACATATGAGGAAGATCCTATAGAACTTTTATGTGTCTTACTTGGTTCACTTAGCATAATGTCCTTCAGTTCCATCCACTTTGCTTTAAGTAACAAGAGAGCTCTCCTTTATGGGTAAATAATATCCCATTGTGTATCCACATACTCAGTCCATTCATTCATTCATTCATGGATGAGCATCAAGACTGAGTCCATAGTTCAACTGTATATAAGTATTTATATGTGTATACATATTTACCTTATGTAAATATCATATATGTACTATATAGTATCATATATGTATGTATATATGTATGCTTATTCATGCTAATCAAATTTTAATGAAATGGAAATGTTAACTACTCTCATTTGATCGTTGCACACTGTACATGTGTATTAAATTATCACATCATGCCCTGTACATTTGTATAATTAAAAAAAGAACCAGCTTTCATATTTATTTTTAAAAATATGAAAATCTGAAGAATCTGAAACCTAAGTAATACTTTCTTGCTTTATAGAGAGCTGAATAATTTAATGAAAGATCTTTTTCTTATAAAAATGCTTCATGAGTTCAGAATGAAAGGTCCTGGTTGGTCAAGAATCATTAAAGTGACAAGACCTAGTTGAGTAAAGAAAGGTACTGTGTTAATGTAGAGAAGAAAAATGACAATTAGTGGAGAACCAACTCTGTTGGTGGGTGTTTAACTGGCAACTTGAGTACATTTTGAATAACCTAGGAAATAACTCTGGGTGCTTCCACAGAGGATGAATTGAGAGAGAAAGACTCACCTGCGGGCAGGTGGTCTTCCAAATGTGACCCATATATAAAGAAGCCTAAGGAAAAGGCTCACGTGCGCACTTGCCTTTGCTTCTTTCTGAGCAGGCACACCTGTGATCTTCAGCTGATACGAGACTGCAGAATATGGACTCAAAGCCAGTGACTGCCTCTCCAGGTATCCCCAAGCTCTCAGGACTGGGATACTAAGGTAGTTACCTCTTTGAACTGAACAACTACTGAATTCTCTGCTCTTCAGTATGCAGGCAGCCATTGCTGCACTGCTTGGGCCAGTCTAATAGATCATGCGCACGCGCACACACACACACACACACACACACACACACACACACACACACACACACATTGGTTCTATTCTTCTAAAGAACCCAGCCAAATACACCAGCCCATTTTCAGAGATAGTTGATGCCATTCAAAATGAAAAAAAGTTAAACACATACATTACTTCACCTTAAAAATTTCAGGAAGTTCCTGTCGTTTGAAACCATCATATTACCCACTGGCAAAGACACACTATCCATCCTTCATGCCCTCAAATCTCTCCCACATCCCATTTACAGTGTTGATATCACCATGACTACAGGTGCCTCTGCTGGCTCAGAAAGGACTGTGTGATGCGAGAGAAGCAACTCCATGGTAACTGTCAGAACACCTGTAATGCATGCTAAGTGCCGCATTCTGGTTAACCATATGGTTCCAGACAATTAGCATATTTAAAATGTGTTTTCCCAAAAATGTTCACAAGGTCATCACGTATCTTTCTAAAAACTAAAAATAGACAGACATTATTTGCCCCTGGATAACTGATACAGACGTTAAAGGGAAATAAAAATCACTGTGCTCCAAGTACCTTCAAGGTCAAGAAATAAACTTTCATGTAACCTGTGTGGCAAGACCACAGAACATGAGGACTGTGAAGTTCATAGTGTCTCTAAAATTATGCTTTCTGTGATGATTGAGAGTGTACAAGCACTTTGAAATGTTCTGAGCTCTTGAAGAATATATTCAAAGTTGTTTTTTTTTGTCAGTCTGGCCTTTGTCTCTTTTCTCCAATCTAATGCTGTTGCCCTAATATTTTATAATTAAATAGATAAGATGAGTGAATGTCCAAGTTAGTAACATGCTAAAGGTCACATAACTACTCAGTGGTTGTTTTTGAAATCCATTTGTCACTTGTCCCTACCTGGCTGTGCACCCGGGCGGTTGGTCTCCACGTACCCCATAAACTGATTTTCTCTTTCCTTTCCTCTACCTTCCAGCTGGATTGAGTCAATGTGAGAAAACAGGAAATTGCAAGTCAGGAGAAGACGAAAGTAATGAAGGTGATTTATTACCTGGCTCCTGCTCTGCCACAGGAAGACGGTAGCAGTTTTCCTCTCCTGAAGCTTGGAAAAGAAGACAGAAGGTGAGGAGCTCAACTTCCTGCCAGGAAGCCCATGGCTGCACTTGTATCTAGAAGTCCAACTCTGCTGTCTCCTGACCATTCCTCTTCCTTCACATCTCCTTAGCAGTGAGAGTGGCTGTCCAGTATTGTTAACTCAAGATACTTACATTTGACTTTGTTTCATCTGCCAGAAGCCACATGTAGAGGTTTGATGGCAGTAAAGTCCATGTTCTTCACCCTGGACCACACTGTGTCCGTCCGCACTGCCTTCACATTCTTTACAAGTCTGCCTTTCCTGGCAAGCAGAGCTGGACATTGAGTAGTTATTACACTGAGCTGTGTCCACTGAGACATAGATGGATCTCATTCCCTAAGCTATATGCTACGTGAACATGCCTTGCAAATGAATTGGTTTTTTATGCAGACTAGTAGAAAGAAGTGAGACGTTATGAAATATATATATTTAGTCTTTGGAAACTTTTCTAATATACTGAACTGTAACTGTTACAACCTTCACAGTCTCAATCAGAGGTACTTGAAGCAGGTCTTATTCTCTCCCTCCCAGTGTCCGTTCAGCTTTTTCAGGGACACTGTTTCCAAAAGGACAGACCTCTGTCCTTCCTCAGTGTCCAGCAAAAGAAGACAGCATCTCCCTGGGAGGATCAAGCCACCAGCTTCTCAGATCTTCAACTCTAGCTCCACCAAGAAAGACCAGGGCCTGCATTCTTCCACCATCACCAACTTATATTCACAAGGGGTGCCAAGTTGAGAATACTGAGTCCCTTAGTCCTCAGTTCTGCTCTTTCTTAGGGTTCAGTCAACTAAAGAAGGGCAGATTCTCCTTCTCTGACCAGTACCATGTTCCTAAGGCATGGGCATCACTCTAAGAAAATGTCCCAAGCAGCACTCGAAGACTCCTTTGGGAATAGAGGTAGTCTACAAAACAGTGAACCCCATCCAGCATATCTGACTATTCAGAAGGAATGTTCAAGCTCGGGAGAGTTCTCAGAAAGAGTGGACATTTTGGTAGAAGGCAGCTTGTAGCTGTCTGAGGGCAATAAATGGAATTATTGGTAAGCCAGCTCATTTGCTAGAGGGAACCATAGGAATAGACAGATAAGCTACAGAGGGACAGAACAGACCTCAAAGACGGACATAAAAATGCAACCCCAGCCTGGGTAGTTCAAGATGTCACTCAGAGGCAGAGAGCTTGCATAACATGCCCAAGACCCTAAGTTTTCTCCTCAGCAAGAAGAGGTGGGATGTAGAGCCAGATGCACAAAGTGATGCATGCATCTGGAGTTTATTTGCAGTGGCTGGAGGCCCTGGTGTACCCATTCATATTCATATGCTCTCTATCCTTGCAAATAAATAAATGAAATATTTAAAAATAAAATAGAAAAAAGCAGAAAAAAAGAAGAGGTGGGAGGTACCTACCCCAATTCAAATGGATCAAACTGTAAATTATTTAAGCCCCCAGAGCATTGTCTAAATAATGTGGAGAAATCGACCATTCATTGGAAGACCCTAACATTTGGGTTTGATACCAGCAAGCCAGACAGATTAATAGAAAATCAGAAAAGGAGATACAGAACGCTGGCAGAAAAAAAGTTTGTCATTCCTGTATGTATGACAATGCACGAGCCCAAGGATGGACCCTCTGAGGACCATGGAAACATATCTGACTGAAAATGTGTAGCTGACACTCAAATAAGCAGATGATAAAGAGAAGTGCTATGCTCAGTGCTGCGGTCAGCTTTCTAGTTGCTATGCAGAAAGAACTCAAGCAAAAGCGGCTTATGGAGGAATGGGTTTATTAGGCTTACAGACTCGAGGGGAGACTCCATCCTGGCAGGGAAAATGATGGCATGAGCAGAGGGTGGACATCACCTCCACCACAGCACTTTGGACAGCGGCAGGAAGGTGTGCCAAATACTGGCAAGGGGAAGCTGGCTTATAACCCCAAAAGCCAGCCCCCAACAACACAGCTCCATTGAGGTTGTAAAACCCAAACTGCCATCAGCTGAGGATCGATTACCCAGAACACATTCATTTGTTTTTGGGGGACACCTGGATCAAGCCATGACACTCAGTATCCACCATTATTACACCTTGGAACTTAAAACATCTAGTTTTCAACAAAAACTTTACCACAGCAGGTGGACGAGAGCAGGAAAAATAACCTGAACTCTGGCTCTAACACCCCAAAGTTCACCTCCAGCCACACATCTCCTCTAGCAAGGCTCCACCACCCAAATTGACACTAGCTGGAGACCAAGCATTCAAAAAGCATGAGACATCTTATTAAACCATGTCTATTTAACAATTAAAAAATTGAAGAATTTCTGGTACAGTGATGTGTACAAATCATTGTTCTTAGTTATAGAAATTGGGCAAAAAGTGCACATGTTCTATGGTTCTATTTACATAAAATTCTAACATTTCAAGTAACTTTATACTAATAGAAATTAGATTCATGTTTGATAATGGGAGTGGAGGAAGATAAATTACAAATGGCTGGAAGGGCACTCTTGGGTTTTATAGAATTTTTGAAAGTTCCATGGGTTGTGTATGCATATGTCAAAACTGACCAAATTGTAAATTGTAAACACATGCATTTAAATTTCACATTAGTAAATCTGGTAGGAAAGAAGCAAAATAATTTTACTTTGTCAGATCTATGAATATATATTATATAATATATATATATAATAAGGAAAAGTACAATGCTAAATTGTATTTTGTCTTTATGACTTAGTGGCTTGATTTTTTTTTTTTTACAAAACGTACCTAACTTTGCTCATATTAGAATGGGAATGAGAACTCTTGAAACAGGGACACTGAAAAGCTGAACTTTGCTGGGATAGCAACCATAAAGAAGCTCCGGACATGCCCACCTCTCTTTCATCATCCAACTATTAAATTCTTAGTGAACATAAAATGAGCATTGATGAAAATCCATTTTTATTTGGCTCACTGATGGTGCAATCAGCAAATTTCACCTTTAAAGTGAGAGGGCAATGTCTCCGTTGCCCTGCAAGTGTCTCGATGTGCCACTTAGCTAAGTATTGAGGGCATTAGTTCAGCCATAAACTACTGGCCTCAAAAGTCCAAATCTAGAACTTCTAGAAGTTAATTTTTGAGTTCATGCAAGGGGTGCAGGGATAAAACTCCACTGACAAAACCAATGGTTGTAAGGATTTTTGCTTCAATTAGGAACAAATGTTGTAAATTATATGAAGCTGTCCTTACTTCAAACACTCACTTCTCTTCTACTTCATTTGTGAATCATTCAAACATCTCCACATTTTAAATTTTGCTTCCCCACATTTTTCTGGCTCTCAAAAGGGCACAAAAATATGGGCAAAAATGATAATAAATACAATCTCTACACTTAAACTAATATATTTCTGGCAAAATAGTTTTAGGCTCTGTTAGAAATTAATAAATAATATATTATCTGGTATATCTTGGAGCTATAGTATCCCCAGTATTATCACTGACCAGTACCCCTGACAATAATATTGGATTTTAAAATATTGAAATTGGACATAATTTGTGATCTTTCCATTCTGAGACTTAAAAATGGCTCCAAGTATGAGCTACGCTACAATGACAAAAACCCAAAGAAAACCTGAAAAATACTCTAACTAATGTAAATATTTAGGGCTTGCCATCAGAAAACAGAATTGAGTTCAAAATCAAACTCTTTGCTTTTTGAAATGAGTTTCATTATTCAACTCAGAACTACATTTTCTCAGCATCAAATTGATATAATAATGACCTGATTTAACTGCTCAGACTATGGTAGATGTCTGTCAGTGATGATCTAATGGATCTATTTTCATTGATGAGTACCAGAATCCTATAGGCAGGTCTCAGCATGTGGAAATCACCTGCTACGCTGCTATTGAAAGATGCTAGAATGTGTCACCCTACAATAAATATGCCCCTTTGACATTCCTATCTTTGCACTGAAGGCAAATAAAATGCAGCAAATGGAAGAAAGGCTATTTCTATCTTCTGTCTTTTCCACCTAAAGATAGAAGACATCTTCCCTTATCAAACAGAAAAATCTGCAAATCAGCCCTTTTCCCCCACAGTTTCTCAATACAGTCACCTTCTAGGAGCCTGAAACTGTTTTTCTCTGTTTTTTCACACCTCTAAAAATCCATTGTTCTTAAAAGCAAGTCCAATTTTAACCCCAAGGGACGTGCACAGCATACAGGAGTATTTGTTTGGTTTTCCCCTGTTAACTTGTGCCTTGCTGCAGGAGTCCATCCCAAATATGAATTTACGAGCGTTGAGAAATTTTACCTCAACTTATTGAAATAAAATGACTCAAGATCCTTCCATATATGACAACAGGGAATGCAGACCCACAAGTGACAATCCTCTTATGATGGAGGTTCTGTCTCCTTCCCTGGTGCGTGGAGATAGTCCATTCTTACAGGGCCACCTTGAAGCTTCTTCTTAACCACTTCTTTCTTCTTTACTTCTTAGAACTAATTACCTTTACTTATAGCCTATACCCTTCATCCAAATATGGAGACCTCTCTCCTGGCTTCACCATTGCCAAGTTCTGCTAACACAAAACTACTGTGTACAAACTAACCTTCAGTTCAATGCATATATAGATGTCTTGTGGTCATATTCTCTAACAAAAACACCATAACTGCTAATCCAAGAAACTTCATCTGAAAAATATTCCTCACTGTTACTACCCTTGATCCAGAATTTTGGCCCAATGACTCACCAATGCCTGCTCTGTGCTGAAATACTGATACCCTTACTCTCTTCCTTTTCACCAGAAGGAACAGAGAAGTTATAAGGTGTATACCTTGTAGCAAAGTAACAACTCAATCTATGAGATAGTGTAACTCACAGAGATACCATACCCCTTATGTCTATGTTATTACAAAATCAATATTCCAGCCTCTGTGCTGACATTGTACATAAATTAATACGAGATTTCTCTGGACTTGGATCATGATATAGAAAATGTAAACTGTGGTGGTTTGAATAAAAAATGTCCCCTATAGCCTCAAGTGTTTGTGATTGTCTCCTATTTAGTCCCCAGCCTTTGGGAGGTGGAGTCTTACTGGAGGAGGTGTATTGCTTGGACAGATCTTGATTAGTCAGATTAGTCCACCCCACTGGATGTTCTAGGTGAGCTCATTCAGACTGCTTCCTCCCTGTCACTGATGCTTTGTGGGACCCTGCTAAGAGGCACAGAGGATATAGGGTTAATTAAAGTTGAGACCGGCTGAAACCCCAATAAAGTCCTGACTTGCTTAGCTCCTCAGAGACCTGGAAGGCATTTTGCCATTCTCCTCTTTTGATCCTGAAACCTCCGGGACCCCTGGCAAGCCACAGCGAGCCCTGTATTCTCGCCCCAGCTGTGTCTAGAATCATGTACCTCCCGCCACTCAGGACTGAATAAGCCCCTCAACTTATCTATGCAAACTAGGCATTTACAGGTTACTGGCCCCTGCCTATCTACTCATGAGACATCCACAGACCACCCTGCCCCAACCAATCCCCTTGCTGATGCCCCTGCCTCTGATTTTCCCCTGGCTTCTCCTCTCTATATATGACCTTTCCACATACAATACAATACAATCTGCCCCCTGCAACTGTATCCCAAGAGTCATTTTTCTCATCAGATCATGTCCTGCCCACCTGGCTCCATGGATGAACAGGGAGGCCGCATCTCCCTAACTAAGCCACGGACCCATAGCGTCTGTGGAGCCACAGCCACAAAACGACAATGCTTGAAGATGTAACCCTGAAAGAAGCCCTTTCTCCCCTTAAGCTGCTTCAGGCTCGGGGGTTTTGTTCCAGCAATGAGAAGATAGCTGATACAAGTGCCACAATTGATACAATAGAAGAATCATTATTATATTAACCCAAATTCTTTGCAAAGTTAAAAAATATCTCCTTTGCTAACTAAATGGCTTATAATATTTTTATTTCAAATTTATTTTTGACACTTTCATATATGTATATGATGTACTTTGATTTTATCATAGCCTAATTACCTGCTTTTATCCACCTTGCAATAAAACCTTCAACTTTCATGCCTTGTGGGGTTTTTTTCCTACCCACAGAGTTAAATTAGAGTTACTTGCATGAGCATGGGTGGGAGGCTACTTAGTGAATTACAGATGAATTCCCAGTAACTGCACCACTGAAGGATATGACTCCCCTTCTTCCAGTAGCTATTAGCTGCCATTATATACTCTGAGAGGTCTGGTGTCTCCTGTGTCCTTCTCTGAGCCATGATGAAATATTGACAGGTATGGAACTAAGTGGGGATTGGTTTAAATGTCTTTTGTGAGCCTGAGCACATAAATGTCACTTATTCTCAAGACTTTTATCAGCTAAGTATCTGTACATTAATCTCTTCTCTTTGCAAAAAAAGACTTCACAATGGAGACTTTGAGCAGCACTAATCTATGGGAACAAACGTAAATATTTAGAAGGCAGTTTGACAGCAAGGCCATTTAGCATAACAACAGTCACAGGTTCCCCCATATCCCTAGCCACAAGCTATTAGCCATGTTGATAGTGCCAGGCATGAAGTCCTTCCTGAGGAGCGAGCCTCAGATCTAAGCAGAAAGCTACTGGTTAACCTTTGTAACAGCAGTGTCACTATTACAGCAGACACATTGTTTCTGGTAGGCTGAAGATGGAACACACAGGGTCCACAGCTGGGTAGGACTGTTGGTGACATTTTTCCTCCAGCACCTTCGAAGATTGCTAACTTGTAGGGAGGAATAATCCAACTCAACTATTTCTCTATTTCCTGCAGCTGAAGTATGGGGTGTCTTTAGCAATAGAGTCTTACCATCTGGTTGAGTTTTTGTTTGTTTGTTTGTTTGTTTTTGGTTTTATTTGTTTTTCCAGGTAGGGTCTCACTCTAGCTCAGGCCAACCTGGAACTCAATGTTGTCTCAGGGTGGCCTTGAACTCATGGTGATCCTCCTGTCTCTGCCTCCCAAGTTCTGGGTTTAAAGGCGTGTGCCACCATGCCCCACCATCTGGTTTTAATAGGCAACTGAGACAATATCAATAGCCTATTGATTTAGAGGCCACTGTGGCCTTCGTGAACAACAGCTCATGGGGAGGTCCATCACAACTGGTATTTGCAATTAATAACCTATAGCTTCGGAGCGCAGCCTTATCTGACCATATAGGGTACCTTCATTCAATCTCTTTTTAATTACATTTTTAATTAGCTTACAAAGTAGTAGGTTTCTATATAACTTTAAAAAATATATTCTGAGTTTTGGTTAACCATCCTCACTCCCTGTTTTCACCCATCCCCACACCCATTCC
>PVHP010043819.1:0-14371 GCA_004024765.1 Zapus hudsonius
AAAAAAAAAAAAAAAAAAAAAAAAAAAGCACGATGAAAGCCGGGTGTGGTGGTGTATGCAGTTTGAGGTCATTCTAAGACTATATAGTAAATTCCAGGTCAGCCTGAGCTAGAGTGAGACCCTACCTCAGAGGGGAAAAAAAAAAAGCACAATGAAATGGCAGGACACTATGAAAACCAGAAAATTCACAGTGTTGTTTAAAACCTTGTGTGCTGATGGGGAATGCAAAATGTTACAAGTGTTAGGTAAAATTGTATGAAGATTCTTTGAAACTTAAAAAGAGGATTTTCATATGACCTAGCACGTCAGTCAGACTTTCATTATTGTGACAGAATACCTGAAAACACAACTTAGGAATTATTTTGGCTCATGGTTTTGGAGGTTTCAGTCTGTCATGGCACAGAGGGTGTCGTGAAGTAGTTCATTTCATGAGGTCAGGAACAAGGGAGGGATAGTCAGAGAAAGAAAGAGAGAGAGAATGAATATGACTATGCTAACTGTCCATTGATTCTAGACTCACAATGAGGCAGAACACTATAGCAATGGGAGCGTGAGGTAGAAACTCTCACCTTACCAGTGAACTTGGGGGGGGACCTTCAAACCATAGGAAATTCCAAGACCAAAGATGTCCAAAACAGTCTTGTAGACACATGAAAGATGCTGGTAAGATTTACTCTCCCAGATTTCAAATTTATTTAAAAACTATAACCACCTAATGTGTCTCTGTAACCTGCAAAACCTATTTGAAGTGAAATGTAGGGCTCCTTTCTCAAAAATTATTGAGAAGTTGGGGCTGTTGAATGGAGAGTCAAATGCTCCCGAGCAGGAGGTCCCAGTGGTAATGCGTGTCCTCTGGCCATGAATTTGGCCCTGAGTGTTGACCCAACAATATGAAAACAAATGACTGGATCATAATAGGGAGCTCAGAAATGGACCTAAGCATACAAGGTCATTTGACTTCTGGCAGAAAGTAGCACTGAAGAACAGGAAAAACAGATGGCCTTCACACTACACGGCAAAAGAAATTAGTTATCCAAGTGGAAAAAATGATAAACTTAAAAACATGTGAAGCCCTTAACAAGGAATGAAATTCTGACATGGGCTACAACACAGATGAGCTTTCAAGACACTATGCTAATGAAACAAACCAGATGTAAAAAATGGAAATATGATATAATTGCTATTGTATGTGATACTGAGACTGGCCAAACTCCTCATGGTGGTTGCCAGGGGCTCAAAGGAGGGGGAGGTGGAAGTTAGTGTTTAATGGGTCCAGTTTCAGTTTGGGAAGGAGGTGTCAGAGATGGGGAGTGGTGAAGGCAGAGGCCTAAGACTTCTTAAAGTGGCAGACTAGAGGTCCAGGGAACCAGCCCCTGCGTGGGCCACACCTGGAAGGTTGGTGAGTCCAGTCCCTGCTGGTCTGCTTTTGGCCTCAGAAGGAAATGTACATAAGAATGTACATTAATTTAATGCACCTGAATTGTACACTTGCAGCAGCCCAGGCAGAGAGAGGAATGACGTTGTGTGCTTGTGTCCGCTGGAGCAAGGGCTCCCAAAGCTGCAGATGTGGGAAGACAGGAGGGCCAGCCTCAGAACTGTGTCTGTCAGCCTTCTCAGTGGCAGGGATGTGGAAGGGACTTCGAACCAGGGAGTGGCCTGCTACCCTTGTTTCCCAAGGCTGAACTTGCCCAGGACCATAGCTGGTTACAAGCATAACACAAAAACAGGTTTGTTAGTGAGTCAGCCTCTGGGAGCACCCAGTGAGAAACAGGCTTCTTGGAGATCCCCTCTTCCCTTGGCCTGCACACTGGTTATTTCCCCCTGCTCCTGCCTCAATTCACCTTGCTGGCCAGCTGCAGCTTGTGCTCTGCCTGCCTGCTTCCAACCCAAAGGCCCCTGCTGGGCCGCTTCCTGTGGGAACATCAACCCTTGTTGCAATGTCTAGACAGCAGCCATGCTGGGTGGAGGTCTGGGAGGGACACAGCAGGGGGCAAGAGGCTGGCCAGAACTACATCTAAAATTTTGTTCAAAGCCAACAGGCAGGGCAGGCTGGTAGGAAAATAGTCCTTCCTCACGACGTTGCTATTCTGCCTCCTTGAGTCACCCAGTCATGGCCACTTCCTTCCTGTGTGTCTCTTACGCTCACTAAGGGGCCAGGGTGGGTTTGTCCTTGTGTGTTTGCTTCTTTTAAGTCTGTTTCTGTTTTTGTTCCTTTGGTGTGTTGTAAAGTATGAGGATGGGGTTGCTTCTGAGGGGCTTTGTTGCTGCACAGAATGCTGAGGACAGTTTGGATTTTGTCTGCAAAATGAACGTGAAGGTTCCAGATAAGGGAGGCAAAAGGCAGGGAGCCTTGAGGTGGCAGAGTTTCCTGTGTCCCCCAGACCCAGCCCTTCCTACATGCAGTGCCACACGCCCTCCACAGCCACACAGACCTTCCTGCTCTGTGCTAAAGTCCTGCCAGTTAGTTTCCTGATAAGCCAAGGGCCCTTTGGAGTGTTTCTTTCGATTTCTCTTGAGTTCCTCAAATGCCTTGGGCTATGACACACAAAAAGTGATACAAGCTGCTTGCCCCATACATACGTGCATAAATATATACACACATACACACATATTCATAGACACACACATGTATGTGTATGCATTATGTCTAGGTTCATTTTATTACATGCACTTTCCACATGTGGAGCTGTTGACGTGTAGTCTATCTCTGGAACACAACTTTGTCATGAGTCACACAGAGCATCTGTGATACATACATATGCTTGTATATGCATAACTGATGTCATCTTCACCATCCATCACCCAGCCTACAGTGTTACATGCCCTATGTCTGGCCTGATAGCCACTGATAGCCACCCCTGAGCTTATGATCAGACCTCAGCGGGTTCCAATCTGAAATCTGGCACACACCAAATAGAAAGACATTAAATCTGTGGGGCGTCAAGAGTCCTGGCATCCAGTCCTGTGCACCTGTGCTCCCTAGTCCTGCACAGACATGCAGGGAGCCTGCGGAAGGGTGGAGCACCTTATCTCCAGGCAGCACCCATGGGAGCTGAGCCTGGGAATTCAGCCTCCTGATCACAGAACTTGTGGTTTCTGGAGTCCCAGGTGCAGTGAGAGGTTGGGCCTCTAAAAGTGGGAGTCTTTGTGGGAGCTAGTTACACCACAGCCCCTCCAAGCCTGTTTCCTCTAACTTTAGGACATGGCCTCAACCTACATATATTTTTAAAAAATATGTATTTATTGTCCATAATGAGTTACATTATTTAGTGGGCAAACAATGCATTGTTATCCCAAATTCCCCAATTCCCCCCCTCCCCATCTCTGATCAGTTGTATATCCTCCTCCGTGGGTTGTCTGTATTAGTTCAACCTACATATTTGGAAGTGTGTTTACATCTTGAAGCATCTGTTTATTGTGACTTTGTGGCAGAAGGAGTGCAGGTTGGACGTGCTCCTAATCATGAAGCCGCTTCCACCTGGGGCAAACATGAATGGATGTAGGTGGATAGAGGGGTTGCAGAACATGGGTCACTCGGCCCATCTTGCCAGGAAGGAGTCTGAGACAGGCAGGCCTGTCCAGAGAGGAGTGCCTAAGGCTATGCTGTGTACCCTGTGGCTGTGGGGTCTCCTCCTTATGTGGCTGGCAATGTTACCTGTCTGGGAATGAGCCCTTTTTAATAGCCACTAGCCTGGAAAGCTTCCATGGGCAGAAGGATCCAGATGTTTAGTGCACTGCCAGAGCTCAGAACCCCAGGCTGCCCCAGGCTCAGGCAACTTCAAATGCTGCCATAAGGCTCTGGGCCATTTCTACAACCCCTGGGGCTGAAGTGCCTCTCAGTGTGTGAGCCACTACTCCTGCCACCCAGGGTCACCTGAGGTTACTGTCTCTTGGGCCCTTCCATGGAGTGTAGGCCAGGGGTAGGGAAAGTGGGCTTTTGTCAACTTTCCATGGGAAGACAGTACTGGACCAGCTTAGAGGTTTGCCCCAGATGTTCAGTAAGGCCCAAGACTACTCTATGGTTTCACATGATCATTGCTGGAGTAGATACTCATTAAGGGAGAGGATCTTGGTGTGCTGGTCATCAGGTAGCCTTGAACACACCAGATGGACAGCACAGTAGGGTGGCTTGTTGCCCTTTTCTGTCTTGCTCCATATTGGGGTTTGCTTTTGTGTCCCAGTAGCCACCAAGAGCTTTCCAATGAAGGTGAGAAACTGCTGGTCCAAGGTTGGTTCTGGAGCCCAGGAAGCTGTGGGTGAGAGGGGCAGGGGTACACTCTAGGAAACAGCTGGCAGGAGGCAAGTCCCAGGACTGCCCTTCCCCTGTGGGCCTTCTTCCACTTCTGTTGCCAGGAATTACCCAATAAAAATGCAGGAGGTAGCCCAGCATGGTGGCTCATACCTTTAATCCCAGTTCTTAGGAAGTTGAAGTAGAAGGATTGCCATGAGGCCAGCCTGCACTAGTTAGTGAGTTTCAGGTCAGCCTGGGCTACAGTGAGACCCTATCTCAAAAAGCCAAAAAGGGGAAATGGCTCAGTGGATAAAGCACTTATAGTGCAACTCAGAGTAAGTACCTGAATTCAAATCCTCAGATCCCTGGTGTAATCTAGAAACTGTGGTGGGCTTCTTTAATCTCCACATGCCTACAAGACAAGGTGGAAGGTGAGGTCTCTGACTTCCACACATGTGCTTGTACACACACACACACACACACACACAGACACACACATGCTAATTAAAATTAAAAAAAATTAAAGGCCAAAAATTGCTCACTTTTGCTCCTTATTTGAATTTTATAAATGTTGCAATAATGTAGTAGAAACATATCTTGAAGGCTGCTTCTCTGAGCTTCCTTACATCCTGCCCCCTACTGAGAAGGCTGCCTTCCTATAAACAACCTCAGGGACACGTCCAAGATAATTAAAAAGATCAAGTAGACAATAAAACTTAACCATCACAACCCTCCCCCTGGGAATGGACTGTATTTTCTGCTCCAACACCAAGGCCAACGAATTTGTCTTATTCACTTAACAGGTCAGTCTTAGAAAGTGTGGCCTCTAGTATCTTTGCCTCAGCTGAAAGGCCTTAGCAGTATAGCACAGCTTAGAAGTCTGTGTGGAGTTTTTTAGTCAAATGGCAATTAGTAATTATATTGTTTAATATGTTTGTCATTTGTAATTGTTTGGCAATCCAATACAAACAAACTTAAACAAAAAGAAAATTTATTGGCTTTGTAATGGCTCAAGCTGCAGACTCAGTTGATTCCAGGAGCTCAAGTTGCAAACATATTTATCTCATTTATATCGCTCCATAATCCTGTTCTATTCCTCCACTTTTGGGCTTTTATCTAGTCTAGAACTTGATGGCAAGATGATGGTCAATAGCTCTTAGCATAGAGAACTAGTGGTTTCAGAGCCGAGCACTCAAGGCAAAGCACCTGTATCTGTTTGACTGGTGCTCCTTGGGCCTAGCCCTGGACAGATCCCTGGGGCTGGGAAAGCAGATCAGGGCAGCCTTGATCCCATGCTCACTCCTGTGCTGGCAACTCAGTACACAGAAAGAAAAGGGAAGTTGCTCAAACCTCAGCCTTTCCATTTTCCTGGGGAGCAGGAAAGCTTGTGTTTCTGACAGGGCCTCAGGGAGGGGTGTTGTTTGAAAGTGGTTTCAGCTAGCAGTGCCTCTCTGTAGCTCCCCACCCCCATCAGGAACACATATGAAATACTCTAAGAAGGCTGTCAGAAGGCTGTGAACTCCTGTAGCAGATGGATGATATGGGTATGGCACCAGGAAGCCAGCCAGCCTCCTGTCAAAGCAGAGCTGGTCCCTGGGTCTTCTGACTCCAGGCTTTGGGGGGGTGGACACTTACAGCCCTCAGCACACCTGATTCCCTTTCTTCCAGGTCCCTGAGAGAAAATACTCTGGGTACTTCACAGTCAGTTAGGGGCCTGGGACATTTGGCTGGTGTGCTGTGAACTGAAGGGGCTTCTGTCACCTCCAGGGGGCATGTTTTCTGGCTTCCCCTACTCTCCAGGTCTCTCTTCCCTGCCATGGGACCTTGAAGGAGGTCTTTTATTGAGAAGCAGCCGTAGTAAAGACTCAGCTTGGTGAGCAACCTGCCACCAGGCCAGTCCTTCCCTGAGACTTGCTAGATAGAATTCACTGTTCTCACTGGAACCGTATCTTCCCTGTGCTCAGATGTGAAGAGTTGACATGGTTTGTGTCTGCAGCTTTTGTGGCCTCCGACACCTTAGCAGTCCCTTGGCCAGTTGAGGCCCACCTGTCCTGGCTAGTCCCAGTCTGCTCATAGGGCAGGATCCTGGGGTCTTGTACCTGTCTGCCTGCTTTCTTTTAGATATTCTTGGTCTGCCTTCTGGAGATGCGAATTTGAGTTAGGTTTTGCTGGGTGGAGAATAATTTACTTTAATGGACATGTAAAGCCAGATGCACAAAACTGTGTATGACCTGGAGTTCGTTTACGGTGGCTAGATGCCCTGGTGCACCCATTCTCTCTCTCTCTCTCTCTCTCTCTCTCTCTCTCTCTCTCTCTCTCTCTCTCGCTCGCTCTCTGTCTCTCTGCAAAAAATATTAAAATAAGATTCAAAAATATATATTGAGGTGTACAACATAATGTTTTGTTATCTGAATGCACTTTAGAAAGAGTAAATCAAGCTAATTGATATATTCATTATCTTACACACACGTGTCTGTGTGTGTGTCTCTGTGTGTGTGTGTGTGTGTGTGTGTGTGTGTGTTTAAAACACTTACTCTCTTATGCTGGGGATAAAGCTCAGTTGGTAGAGTACTTCATGTGTAAGACTCCAGCACCACAGGGGAAAAGAAAGGAGGAAAGGAGGAAGGGAAGGAAGAGGAAGAAGAAAGGAAAGAAAAAAGAAAGGAAGAAAGAAAAGCACTAAGTTGACTGACATTCTGCATCCTTTGACATCTTTAGTCTCCTGCCCTACTCCCCCACCACCAAGGCTTTACCAAGGATGTGAGTTAATCTTAAAATTTCTCAGCCCTATTTCCCACCAAGCATTCTCTTATCTCTAGCTTTGGCCAGATCTAGCTTGTGGGGTTCTGGGTCTGTGCCCTCCTATTCCCCTGGTCCTTGCTTCCAAGTGCCTAGTGCACCCACCGCACACCAAACCTGCAAGGTGGGTCAAGTTTCTGTTCCTGGGTAATGGCCTTAGACCATCTTCAGTTTCCCAGGCTCCCAAGTGACAAGCTGGAGTGCCCACCTCAACCCAGCCTGGGATGGTCATGGGCACTCAGTTTAGGGAGGAGCCCACAGTTCCTGCGGGCCCTGAACTGTGATGTTCCTGAGGAAAGCGGCTGCTGTCGCCCACGTGGCAGCCTGAGCTACAGTTTGTGGCAACCTCCGATGACCACTTTGGCCTCTCCTGTGTCAGTCCCCAGCATCACCTGCTGAGCCAGTGGAAAACACCAGTGTCAGCGTGGCCTCAAGTCATGATGACCTACAGGGGAGAGCAGCTGTGGGCGAGAGAACCTACCAGGAGGTGCTCCGAGTGGCTCCACCCTGGCCACTGGCTGCCGGCCACTCCAAAGCAGCACTTGGGCTGTATGCCAGGCCTCTACTTTACTCTGAAAGAATTTCTAACCTGAAAGTTACCTAGAGACCAGGTTACAAAGAAACAAAAATATAAAAATATCTAAAATAAAATAGCAGAGGGTCCTGGGAAGAGAGCTCATTAGATAAAGCAGCCTATATGCAAACATAAAGATGAGTTCAGAATCCCAGCCCCCACATCAATGCCTGGCAGACATAGTGGTATGCCTGTAACCTTACTGTAGGGTCTGATAGGGTTTTTCGCTTCTGCTGGGCTTTACTCTGGTGTTTGATAAGGTGCAGGAGAAATCTAAAAGCCATGTGCCCTAGTCAGTGACTGCCATGAGTGACCTGGTTTGCTGGCCTTGTGTAGGGCTTATGGTGGGAACTGGATGGAGACTGAGGGGATCTTTACTGTGGCTGTGGCTGTGCCTGTGCCTGTCCACTTGACCCACAGAGAAACTGATCATGGTGATGACCACACATCATGGTCATATTGTATGTTCCACTCCCAACTGCTTGTTCTGAAGGCTACTGATGGAGTCATTTTTCTGGCTTGTCCTTGGGCTACCTGTGACTTGCAACAGGTTATGGACTATTGGTTTAAACTGTCTAGAGGAGTTAATCCCTATCTCAATCCCAGTGCTTAGGAGGTGGAGAGAGGGTCCCCAGGGCAAGATGACTAGCTAGATCAGTGAGTTGGCAACTAAATTCAAGAGAGAACTCGCTCTAGGATCCAGAGAGAGAGAGAGAGGGAAAGAGAGAGAGAGAGAGAGAGAGAGAGAGAGAGAGAGAGAGAGAGAGAGAGATAAACTGGAGAGTGATAAAGGAAGACTCCCAGTGTCAACCTCTGGCTTCTAGATGCACATGCACACATGTGTACCCACTCACACAAATGCACAGTCCCCCCCCACAATGCAACAACAACAGCAAAAAGAAAGAAAGAAAAGAAAAGAAAAAAGAAAGAGAAGGCGGGCATTAACATAGGGCAAGTTGTTGGCCACAGAAAGCTTTTGTTCTTCAATGGCCTTTAAATGGACAGCGCCATTCACATGGAACAGAACTGGTGGAGTGCTCAGCAGTACTGGGATGGCTGCCCCTGCTTACTGGACGTCTATTATGTGCCATGTGCTTTGCCAGCTCCTCTATGCGCATTGCCACTTGCCTACCACAGTCCCAGGCGTGTGGATTCTGACGTTAATGATCTTGCTTTAGTGAGGATTATATTCATCAGTCTGAGACCTGGGCATCCTTCCAGCCTCTGAACGTATACTTGCTTTTTCTTTAATTTCTTTCTTAATGGACTTTCTGGGTCACTAGGGCTGTGCTGGAAATCATCTCAAAACATAGCATGAATCAGAAACTTGGATGAGAATGGTTGGGGAAGCTGTTCTAAAGACCCTCTTTGCTCCCAGGGTTTTGTTTTTGTTTTTTTCCCCTCCACCTTCCCCTGAAGCCTAGTTGGGGGTTGGAGGTTGTGAGGATGAGAAGTAGAGGCAGTCATACTTGCTGCCAGGACCTGTGGAGCAGTGCTGTGTTGGGTAATCCTGTGTTCCAATGCGCTGGAAGGAGCTGGGCTCTGAATCCAAGATCCACAAAGAATAAATTACTAGTTATCCGAAATTATCAGGCATTTAAATAAAGAGGCGGGTGAAGTCATGATAGGACATGTGTCTGCATGTGAGTGCACAAGTGAAGATATGTGCGTGCCACTCCATACATGTGGAGGTCAGAGAACTTTCGAGTCAGTCCTCCTGTGCCTACCTCATTTGAGGCAGAGTTTCTCTCTGGATCTTGGTCTTCTGTTTTTTGCTGCACTTACCCCAAGCTTCCAGGAAATTCTCCTATATCTGCCGTCTATCTTGCAGCTAGCATTAGTGTCAGCATGCTGGGATTACATGTTTTAGATTCCACGTGGGGTCTGGGGATCCAGCTCAGGCACTCCAGCTTTGCTTCAGTGGTGAGTGCTTTATCCACTGAACCATCCCCCAGACCCCTTTAATGTTTTTTGTTTGAATTTTATTTCATATGTTTGGCATTCTTTTCTTTCCTAATTCTGACAGCTATTTTTTTTTTCATTTGCTTGCTTGACTTTATCTGGGTCATTTTTTTTGCCCAGCCTTTTTCTGTCATCAAATTAATCATGAGCATCATACATACACTGCTTGAATTCTAAGGGCTGGGCTCTCCTGTATCAGTTTCATATTTCTGCTAGCTTACCTCCAGTGGCATTCAGAAACACTACTCCAGTATAGCTATATTCCTTTTCCCTCCCTCTTGGTGGTATTATTGCTATACACATCACATTGCTGTTGCAAGTACAAAGACACATTGCTATAAATATACTTTGTATATAGTCATGCTAACTCAGTTACTTTCTCATTGCTGGGACAAAATACCCTACCAGAAGCAAGTAAAGGGTTTCATGCAGCTTACAGTTTTTCAGGGAAGTTTCATCATGGCAGGGAAGGCATAGCAGGGCAAAGTGGGAACCAGTCATCACATCTCACATCTCCCAGAGTCAGGAAGCAGAGAGACAATAGCACAAGGATCCAGGCTGTAACATCTCAAAGCCCACCCAAGTGACACACATTCTTTATCAAGGCTCTACTCCTAAAGGTTCCACAATCTTCCCAAACAGCACCACCAATTTGGGGTCAAGTGTTCAAATATACAACCCTATGAAGGCACTTTACATTGACACTACCACATTCCTTCCACCTCTGACCCCCTTGGCTTCATGGCCATCTCATGATAAGAAAGTGTTCAGCCCAACTTTAAAAGTTCCCATAGTCTTTACCAATCCCAACACTTTAAAAATCCAGTCTCGTCTGATATGAAAGCTGATCTTTTAACTGTGAGCCTTGTAAAATCAAAACACGAGTTACATACTTTCAACATATAGTGGCATAGAACAAACATTCCCATGCCAAAAAGGAGTAGTGAGGGAATAAAACAAACCTTCCCATGCCAAAAGGGAGAAACGAGGGAATGGCAAAGAAAGATTAGATTAAATCAAGTTCAAACCAAGCACAGCAAACACCAAACCCCGCAGCTCCATGTCTGGTCTCTAGGATTTAGGATGAAATCATCTGTGCTCCAAAGGGTTTGGAGAGCTTTACCCCTTCCTCTGTGCTCCCTGTAGCCTCTCTCTTGGGCTGGATACACCCCCAGCTCCTAGCTTTCTGTGGCAAGCCTCCCATAGTCATGTCACCTCAACATTCTGGGGTTTCCATTGCAACTTAGTGTTTTATTTTCACAGCTTCACACATGACTTTCCAGGGTCTCAGTGTGGGAATTTTGACCCTGCCTCTCATTGCTCAGCCTCAGTGGCTCTCTGGGCTTGTAGTAAAATAGTCTATGACCCATTCCACCTTGAATTTTTTGTGCTTTCAGAACACATAGATGATGCTTCCCAGTTCTGCTGCCAGCTTGGGGGATGAAGCCTAGCCATTGACCACAGCTAATACATTCTCTTCATGCTGACCACGGGGAACAGCGGTCCCCTTCATTCTCTCTTCAGGACATTTCCCTTGGAAAAAAAAATCTCATTCTTATTACCTAGAGCCTTCAACTCCTTGGGTCTCACTCTTGGGGAATGCTTTCTATTGTTCCAGTGCAGAACAGTAAGCTTCTCTTTAATAGTGGTGGTAATCTCATTAACAATTTATAGACATATGGACTGTAGTCTTCTTGCCTGGAACTTGAAAAAATTTATTAAGTTGAAAACTGTATGAACAAATTATGTATTGGTACCACCGTTTCCCTTCTCCCTGTCCTGCCTCCCCTGAGAGCCCTCCTCAGTGGGATTGCTGGTATGCACTTTGGGGTTGTGGGCTATGAGTTGTGTGAACAGCAGTCATTGGGTGGGGGGCAACACCTCTGAATAAGCTCACCCATTTTGGCTCTTACAATCATTCTACCATCTCTTCTGTAAAACTCCCTGGGCCATGGTGGGTGTGTTTTGTGTCTTCTATAGTGTTGAGGTCTTAGCAGCTTCTGGATTTCTGCTTTGGTACATTTTGAGTATCCTCAGTGTCTGTTTCCATCACCCAGGCACAGGTTGTCAGGTTCACAGCAGCACTCTTGTTCAATCTGCCAATTCCTCTGTGGTTTTAACTGGGCCCTAGCTGATATGCAAGGGGGGTGGTTCATCTGCTAGAGAGTCAGCTGTCATTTCTGGTCTTGTTTGTAGAATTAGGTTGTCCATTGTTCTCATTGCCTTCTGAAAAATAAAAACAGTTTCTCCAACAGTGAGGTCAGCATGGGTTAAATGGGATAAGCATTAAGCATTGATAGTTTGGAGAGATTATGATGGTGTATCCTCTCTTTACATCCAAGGTTAGTGGAAGCTTCTCCTTGGAATCCAGATTCTTGGTCTCCATAGGATTTTGGATCCCAGTTCCAGCTATGGGGTCCTTACCTCCGAATGGATCTTTTAGCCAATCAGAGAGCCCTTGGCTACCCCCTAAGAAGCCACTATTGCACATGCATGTACATCTCGTCATGCTGGTTGCTTTTGTATAGAAGTGTCCCCTGCTTTCTCCTAACATTCTTGGCCAATTTCCCCTAGCAGCTTCCCCTGGCAGCTTGTGTAGTGCCTTCCAGCACTGCACTAACTGCTATCTGGGGGCTGGTTACCATTCCAGACCTCGAAGGGTCTCTCGATGCTGAACGATGGCATTCTGTGGTTTCTTCAGCAACAGGGTTTTGCCTCAGGCCTGGGGAGGGCATTCAAGAGCCTTGACAGAATTCTGTCTTGTTTTTGGAACCTCATGGGTCACTTTGGTCAACAGCTCAGTGAGGGTTGAGCTGGTTCCTACCAGTGGCTGGGCCTTGGGGCTGTCAGACTGCTCAATTGTTCACAGACTTAGACATTCTCCCCTACTACTCATGGTCCCTCTTACCAGTTGACACCCACTACTTACTCTTTAGGTTACAGTATGCTCGTGAGAATTTTATGTTTTTGAACCTAATTTGGTTTAGCCTCATGCTGAGCCATTCCCCTCCCCCCTTCCCTTACCCCTCATTCATAACCTCTCATCCTGGTTAAGGACCACATGTGAGGGAGAGTATGCAGCGTTCAATTCTCTGTTCTTTTGAGTGTTCGCTTAGTAAGATCTGCTCGAAGTCAGACCATTTTTTCCTAAATTTTGATATGTCATTTTTACTTTCAGCTGAGTAGAATTCCATCATGTAAATATACCACAGTTTCGCTGTCCATTTCTCCATGGATGGGCATTTGGGTTGACTCCAATTCTTGGCTATTATGAATTGAGCTGCTATAAATATAGTTGTACAAAATTTTCTGCATCGAGATGTGGCATCTTGCGGGTAGATGACTAGTAGTGGGATAGCTGGGTCCATTGGTAGTTCTATGTCTATTCTGTCTAGGAGTCTCCACACAGCTTTCCATAGCGGTTGAACCAGTTTGCAATCCCACCAGCAGTGAATGAGGGTTCCTTTTTCTCCGCATCCTCGCCAGCAATGATTGTTGTTGGTTTTCTTTATGATTGCCATTCTGACAGGGGTAAGATGGTATCTCATTGTGGTTTTGATTTGCATTTCCCTGATGCTTAAGGATGCTGAGCACGTTCTTAGATGAGTCAAGGCCATTTGTGTTTCCTCCTCCTTGAATTCTCTGTTGAGGTCAGTACCCCATTTTGTGAGGGGGCATTTTGGGCTTTTTTATTAATTTTTTTGAGTTCTCTGTAGATTCTGGAAATTAGGCCTCTGTCTGAGTTGTAGCTGGCGAAAATCATTTCCCAATTTGAAGGGGGTCTATTGGCTCTGAGTATGGTTTGTTTGTCTGTACAGAAGCTTTTGAGCCTGATCAGGTCCCATTGGTTAAGTGTTTGTTGTATTTCCTGGGCTGCTGGAGATTTGCTCAGGAAAATTTTCCCTACTCCTATTTCATATAGAGTTCCTATTTTTTCTTCCAGGGTGTTCAGGGCTACCGGATTTATATTAAGGTCTCTGATCCATTTGGAGTTGATTTTTGTGCATGGTGAAAGGAGTGGGCTTATTTTCATTTTTTTAAACGTGTTTATCCAATTCAACCAGCACCATTTGTTGAAGATGCTATCTTTGGCTGAGCATACATTGTTGGCCCCCTGTCAAAGATCAAATAACTGAAGTTACTTACAATTAAAGTTGGGTCTTCAATCCTGTTCCATTGATTCGTCTTTCTCTTTTTATGCCAGTACCATGCTGTTTTTGCTACTATGGCTTTGTAGTATGTTTTGAAGTCAGGCATTGTTGAGGTCAGCTTTCTTGTTGCTGTGCAGATAGAACCCAAGCAAAGGCGGCTTGTGGAGGAATGGGTTTATTTGGCTTACGGCCTCAAGGGGAGACCCCATCCTGGCAGGGAAAACGATGGCATGAGCAGAGGGCTGTACATCACCTCTGCCACAGCACTGCAAACAGTGGCAGGAAGGTGTGCCAAATACTAGCAAGGGGAAGCTGGCTTATAACCCCATAAGCCCGCCCCCAACAGCACAGCTTCATAGAGGTTGTAAAACCCAAACTGCCATCAGCTGAGTATTGATCTATCAGACCACATTCAATTGTTTGTGGGGGACACCTGAATCAAACCATGACAGTCTGCCCCTGGCCCCCACAAACTAATAATCATACATGATGTAAATACAATGCATTCAGCTCAACTCTTAAGTCCCCACAGCTTTCAACTGAGCCATAATACCAAAAATAAACCCATAATGGCACAGAACATTCACAATGCAAAACATGAGGCACAGCAAAAACAGATTGACCAATACAAGATTTAAAACAAACAGGGCACCA
>PVHP010043820.1:0-14441 GCA_004024765.1 Zapus hudsonius
GAATTCCAGCTGCAGACCAATAAATTTTGTTATGGAGGCTCCCTGGCATTGTAACAGGCTCTAAGCAGGATCCCCATCCCTGGCCCTCCCACTCAACGACAGTAGCAGTGACTCCTCATCCAAGTGTGACCACCAAAATGTCTCTAGATATGCCAAATGTTCTCTTGAGGGGGGCACAACTTCCCAGCTGAACCCCCCCCCTTGAAGACACCTGCTGGTCTCCCACCCTGATGTAGCAAGTGCCACAAGTCTACTGGAACCACACAGACTGACCACCCTGCAGCGCTGGAGGGCTGGTGCCCCAATCAGACCCTGCTGGGCTAAAACCAGCAGGACTGGTTCCCTGTGGACTTCCCAGCTTCCTTCCTGAGTCTCCTGCAGGCCACACCCTTCATCTTCAAAGCCAGCAGCGGCTGCATCACCCTCACGAATCTCTTCTGTAGCCAAATCACTGCCATAAGGACCCACAGGGGGGGGGGGGGTCCCACTGAGTGCCCTGGGATAATCTGGAATGGTCTGCACATCCTTTGCTCTTCATGGCCTCTGCAAGGTCCTTTTAAGCACAAGGGGTCAGATTCCCAGCGTTGGGGATTGTGAGGTTAGCATTGCACCTGCTGTAGGAAGGTTCAAGTGTAAGTGGCTGACAGACCTGAGATTTTGAAGATGAGTGAATAGTGAGGACACACTATTGAATCTCACAGCAGCTTCTAAACCTTAAAAGCCCATGTGGCCCAAGCACTTCTGAACCTTCAAGCTGTAAATTTGCAGATCCAGACTTACTCCATTAGTCTCCCCGCTACTGTGATGAAATACCTAAGGCAGGCTGGCTTATAAAGTGGTGTACTTGGCTCATAGCTCTAGAGGTTCAAGGACGTTCAAGGGCATCAGCTAGACTCATGAGAAGGCTCTTGGCTCCATCTCATCATGGCAGGAGCACATGGAGGAAGTCCTTGCAGCTCCACTGGGCTTCTTTCCTGTACAAAACCACTAAGGTTCCGTCATGACAGCTCTACCCTACTGACTATTTGGCACTAACACTCCCAGAGAGGCCACCTCTAAACACTTTCTTAATAGCTCACAAACTGTTTCCACCCTCTTAATACCTCAAAATGTCAGTTAAATTTCAACAAAAAAAGCCTTGAGGGGCACAGTCAAACTCTAGTACCCACCTTGCGTATTTCAACATAGAACCTTCTGGTACCTGAAAGTGGCTGTTCTGGCATCATTAGAACCCACCCCAGGCTCTTCCTAATCCTGAGGTGCCAGGCCCCATCACCCCAAAATGGTAAGTTCTAACAGTGGGTTTCAAACTGTGCATTAGTTCATGGAGACTGAGTGGAGGTGCGTACCCCTCTGCCTATGCCCACATGGCCTACGTGAAGCACCAGGAAGCCTGTCTGAGGTACTGATGTGAGGAGAGCCTGTGAACACTACCACTCTGTGTCAAGTCAGGCTCTCGTCACTGAGATTCGAGCAAATGCCCAGAACAGCTTACAGGAGGAAGATTGATTCTGGTTCATGTTTTCAGAGCCTGGTTACTTGTCCCCTTCTCTGCGGGCCTGTGGTGAGGAGAACACCCTGGTGAGCTCATGGTAGAACAGTTACCTCATGGCAGAAAAGATAGGAGGGTCAAGGGCACAACACATCCTCTGAAGACACAGCCCAGGGTCCCCCTTCCTCCCATCCCCAGGAGCTACCAAGGACTTTCAGTCATGTATAAAACCATGAACCCCTCTCTGCCTAATCCATGTTAGGTCAGAGCACTCACGAGCCAGTCACCTCTCAATGACTGAATCCCCCAGTATGGACAGGCCTTCAGTGAATGAGCCTGTGAGAGGACACCTCAAACTATGACATTCGGAGTGCCAGGATGTGCGAAGGGGTCTGGCTGACACTTGGGAAAGGCAATGAGTCTTGAATTTAATTCTGCACTAAGTGTGGGAAAGAGGTGTCTTCAGAGAAATCAAAACGTTGTTACTATTCTTTGTGTGTGTGTGTGTGTGTGTGTGTGTGTGTGTGTGTGTGTGTGTGTGTTTATTTTCAAGCAGAGAGGCAGAGAGAGAGAGAATGGGCATAACGGGGCTTTTGCCACTGTGATGAACTTCAGGTGTATGTCCTACATTGTGCATGTGGCTTTATGTGGGCAGTGGGGAATCAAACACAGGCCATCAGGCTTTGCAAGCAAGCACCTTTAAGCACTGAGCCATCTCTCCAGTCCATTACTGGTTTTGAAATCTGAAAAGCCAGGCTCACTTGGGAATGTGTAGAAAGGAAATGACAGAAATTCCAAGCAGATCTAGGGCTGCAGGTTAGAACAGAAGTGTGCCCACTTCAGCCTGTAATTCTCAGAGAAGGAAAGACCCTAAAGAATGGCCTGGGTCCCAAGCTCAGGAGAGGACTTACGGGATCAGCAGCCCCAAAGCATCTTGGGAAAGAGAGCAGACAAATGATCTCCAGGTGACAAAGAGAGAAGGGAGAAACCTATAAGCCACAATGTCACTTCCTGGATGGACCAAGAGCACAGGCAGGGTGGGGGAGGGGAGCCCCCCAGGGCTCATCTGCAGTCAGCACAACTAGGGTGTGCTAGATGACACCAGAGTAGGCCAAGAGCAGATGTCCCCACATCACCAAGCCTTTGTCCTTAGAATGGACTCCAGGAAGAATGAGGTCCCAGAGGAAAAGCTGTTTGGAATGAGGGGACATTGGGATGTGCTGCTGCGATCAACTGGATTAAATTATCTGCCATTAGCCAGAGCACAGCTTGAGACAGAGGTGATCAAGACATAATCTTACATAAACACAGGCATCATGTGGCATCCCAGGGGACTTGCTCCCAGGGCCCCTCCCTCATACCATCTGAGGATGCTGAAGTGCCTCATATACAATGATACACTGTTTGCATAGAACCTACACACGTCCTCCCTAAACACTAACCCATGGGCTGTAGAGATGGCTCAATGTAATCCCAGTGCTAGGGAGGTGGAGACAGGAGGGTCCCTGGGCTTGCTGGCCAGTTCTTCCAGCCAGTCCAATGATAGACCCTAACTCAAAGAATATAAGGTGGAGAGTGATTGATCAAGACCCGACATCAACCTCTGGCCTCCACACCCATGGGCACACACGTGTGTGTGAACCCTCACACAAGCATCTCTCATTGGCATACAATGCCTGGTGCAATGTGAGTGCAGTGTGAATAGTTGTTAAACTGCATTGCTTAGGCGGTCATTACAAGAAGGAAACAGGCCATCCTTTGCAGCTAGAAGCAACTTTTAAACAATATTTTCCGTGAGGACGTGCCTGAATGTAAAGAGGTAGGGTCCCAGGCATGGGGTCAATGACAGTAACAGATGAGTGACATTTCAGTCCACTGAAGGCTACCATCCTGGACATCAGCCTGTGAGCTCTCAGAGGAGCCTGCAGGGCTAGAGTTCCGTCCATGTCCAGCAAACCCGATGCAGCTAGAGCTATGTGCAGTGACTAACCCAATACTATCTGTGAAAAACACTGGGCCAATTCTTTGGACTCAAAGCCCTGTGAACCAAAGCCCACAGGAGAGGCAGCAGAAGGGGAAGCTCTCCCAGCCCTCCCTTCCCCAAGCAACTGTCACCAGGACTGAGAGAATATGTCACCAAACTCCATGCTGGAGGGGGTGGGGAAGCAGGACGCAATAATAACTTCTGAAAAATATTAACACCAACTGGCTTAAAATAAAGTTTTATTATTTTCTAATATAGAATCCACAGAATTCCAACAATCAGGAAGCTGAGGCAGGAGGTCAGCCTGGACTACATAGCAAGACCCTGCCTCAGAAGAGAAAAATCACAGTATTATTGTCTTGTAATATAGTATCCTTGGGTGCCACTAACTCCAGGTCTCTCTGCTTGGATTTGGCACCCCAGAACACCCATGGGCGCCATCCCCTGGTGAGGTAGTATGTTGGGTGCTTGATTGCGCTTGCCTGATCACTGATGGCATTGAGTACCTTTTCACATGCGTTGCCCTTCTGATGATATCCTCAGCCTCCCAGGCTCTGCAAGCCCTGTCTACACATTGTCAAGAACTCCCTAGAAAATGTGAAGGGGGGTTGTTGGGTGAAACTGAGGCCCCAAGTGATGAGCTGATTCCATGAAGCAGCCGTTGAGCATTAAAAATGCCTGTAAAAAGCAGCTATTAAAACAACTTCCCAGAAGCACAACAGTTGCTGTGGAATTTATGGGATTTTCTGACAGGGAAGGGAATGGCCCTTTCCTAAGGTCTCCTCTGAAGCTGAAAAATGACAAGGGGCTTCCCTCAAACCAGAGGCCCAGCCCTGTGGTCCCAGGCTCTTGACAGCTCCTGTGACCTTGTCATAACATCTCCCTCCTCTGTAACAATAGTCTGTGCCCTGTGTGAAATTGAAAAGCCAATGAGTACAGGACGACAGCCAAAATGTGTATCTCATCACTTCGGGAGAGGGAAACTCTGGCATTTAACTTACGATGTCCATCTTCAGGGCTGGGGTGTAGCTCAATGGTAGGGTCCTTGCTCAGCACAGGTGAGGTCCTGAATTCCATTCCCAGCAAAAAGAAAGCAAACCTTCCAGGGTCTGGAGAGATTGCTCAGTGGTTAAAGGCACTTGCTTGCAAAACCTGATGGCCTAGGTTCCATCCCGTTGTACCCACATAAAGCCAGATTCATAAAGCGACACATGCTTTTGGAGTGGTTTGCAGTGGCACGAAGCCTTGGTGTGTCTGTATCTCTCCTCTATCTTTTCTCTCCTCTCTCTTTCTCTCAAATAAATATACTCCATTTAAGAACGAGCCCTCCCAGCTGCAGATCAAGCACTCTAGAAAGAGAACTACATCCGAGCTGGGTGGTGGCTCAGTGGGCAAATGTGTGCCATGCATGCCTGAGGACCTGTACCAGATCCCCAGCATTCATGCAAAAATGCCAGGTGCACAGGAATACACCTGTAATCACAGCACTGGGGAGGTGAAGACCGGGGTCCCCAGAGCAAGCTCACTAGCTAGAAGAGCAGAATTGTTCAGCCCTGTGTTCAGGTGAGGCTCTGCCTCAGTAAATATGGCAGAAAGAGAGCAAGAAAGATACAACATGTCCACGTCTGGCCTCCGCATGCGCACACACACACACACACACACACACACTCCATACCCATGCAGAGAGAGGGGGATGGAGGGAAGAAAGGAAGGAAGACAGACAGACTACATCAAATCCAAACATCTTAGACTGCCTCCAGGTGAAAGTGGGGATATAAACAATTGTGGGTTTCTGCTAGCCACCAGGCAGCTGGACTCATTCCTTCTTCACACCTCCAAATATTTCCTGGAGCAAAAACACGAGCAGCCTCCGTATCCCTGGATTCTGTAGCCAAGGATGCAGCCACCCTCGGGTGGGCCCTGTCCTGTGAAGTTAGACTGACCGTGCTTGAGTCTGCCCTGGACATCTTAGAGATTTTATTTCTCATCATCATTCCCTAGCAAAATGGCAGAACAACTGTTCGCATGACGTTTCTATTGTGTCAGGTATTGTAAGTCATCTAGAGAGGATTTAAAGTAGGTGAGGAGAGGGTTGTATAAGTTCCGTGCGATGCCACACCAGTGTTAATAAGGAGCGTGAGCACCAGGGGTTTTGTCTCCTGGGAGCTGTGGGATGACTGCAGCCAGCACAGACACAGCCCAGCCAGCCGGCTCCCTGGAAGGAAACTTGTTTGAGGGCCCAGTGTACCACAGCTTCCCAGTCCTTCACCATGGCCGGTTTCAATTCCCAACACTCTGCCCCTCCTGAGCCTGTTCATGAGTGGAAGCTGGAGCAGCCCTGGAGACAGTGTATATCTGACTCACACGGTGTATGTATGTCTCTGGCCAACCCAGCAAAGCTGGGATCCAAGGACTTGTTGGTGGAATTTCCTTTTTTTTAATAGTTTGTGTGTGTGTGTGTGTGTGTGTGTGTGTGTGTGTGTGTGTGTGTATGTACCTGCCTGCATGCACCAAGGTCTCTCGACACTGCAAATGAATGCTTTCTGTGGGTGTCTGGGCATTCAACCTGGACTAGCAGGCTTTGCAAGGAAGCACTACTGAGCCATCTCCCCAGCCCATGTTCATGGAACTTTCTATATTCGTCTTGGAATGAAATCACCTGCCCCCAGTAACTCCCCTTGGATGGAAAAGAACACACATTTAGAAAATGCTGTTGTCATGGTTTTATCCAGGTGTCCCCCACAAACAAATTAATGTGTTCTGATAGATAGATCCTCAACTGATGGCAATTCAGGAATTAGAACCTCACTACAGCTGTGTTGTTGGGGCGGGCTTATGGGGGTTATAAGCCAGCTTCCCCCTTGCCAGTATTTGGCACACCTTCCTGCCGCTGTTTGCAGTACTGTGGCAGAGGTAATGTCCACCCCTCTGCTCATGCCATCATTTTCCCTGCCAGGATGGAGTCTCCCCTCGAGTCCCTAAGCCAAATAAATCCATTCCTCCATAAGCCGCTTTTGCTTGGGTTCTTTCTGCACAGCAACTAGAATGCTGACCGCAATAGCTGTCATTATTGCTGAACTGCTAAATGCTGAAGCAGTCAGAGGAGAAACTGGACTTTTCCTAAATTTAAAATGTCAGTGGTTCCAAATGACATCAAGAAAGTGAAGACAAAAAGAGAGAACTTGAGCAGAAGCAGTGTGGGGGAGGGGAGCTAATGCTGTGCCCAGAAGCCACAGATTGTTATAGAAACATTTTAGTGCCAGGCACCTTCCAATGAGCTGTTGGCTAGAGACCCCTGTTGCCCCCAAAATAATAGCCTATTGATCCTGAGTTGCTCAATGAAACTAGATGGTGAGACCCTATTGCTGAAGACTCCACATGCTTGAGCTGCAGGTCACTGAGAAATCAAGTTGGAGCTGAGCCGGAAGCCTCCTCTCTGTTGGCTAGCTGTCAGGATGTTGGAAAGAACTATGCAGCCTGTTGGGGGAAGAAAAGTCATCAATTGTATTAATCAGCAGTGGATCCTGAAAGCTACGTGGCTGGCCACACAGACCAAATGTATCACCTGGAGCAATGGTGGCATGTCTGTTATGGGGAAACCAACTGCTTTCTGGTTGGATTTGAGACCTGCTCCATGGGAGGAAATGGGTGCCTGGTGCTGAAAATCTAACCTAACCATCTCCCTTCTCTGTCTCTGTGTCTCTGTCTCTCTGTGTCTCTCTCTTTCTCCCTCCCTCTCTCTCTCTCTCTCTTTCTCTCTCCACTTGCAAATAAACAAATAAAACTTTCTTTAAAAAATAAGGTGGAAAACGTTTGAGGAAGGCACTCAACATCTATCTCTGGCCTCCACATGTACACCCATACACACACATGTACACTCACATGCATGAACATTTACCTAGAACACGCTCAATAACAGACATAACAAGTGTGGGCCAGAGGAGAGAATCAGAACCCTCATGCAGACTGATGGGAAAGTAAACGGGTGCAGCCACTTTGTCGATTATCTGACACCCCCTTGAAATGAACACATCAAGTTTACATGTGACCCAGAAATGACTACATATTCAAGAAAGATGAAAACACTCACAAAAAAAACTTGTACATGAATGTCCATGGCAGCATTATTGACGATAACTATTATTATTCTAACATCATTCTAGCTGAAGTAGACTCATTCTAAAAGTCCATCAGCTAGTGAATGCATCAACAAAACACAGTAACAAACCTCATACAATGCAGTGTTTTTCAGAGAGGTCTACAAATGTTGTTATGCTCAGTGAAGGAAGCCTGCTGCCGGGGCCACCAATACGTGATTCCACCTGTGTGATGTGTACAGGACAGGTAAACACCTGTAACAGAATGTGGGCTAGAAGCTGCCCAGGGTTGGGGGCCGAGTGAAATGGGAGAGGGTGCTAATCTATCTAGGGTAGTGGTTGTAGAACCCTGCAAATACAATAAAAGAGTGAATATTGTAGATCGTGAATTATATTTCAATGGCTGTTGAAAATAACAAGGGTGTGGGAGACAGTCCAGTTGGTAAAGCACTTACTGTGCAAGCATGAAGACCAAAGTTTGGATCCCCAGCTGATTCACATAGATGTCAGGCAGGTGTGGTGGCCAGCCTGTAATCCAGTGCTCAGGAGATGAGGACAAGAGATTCCAGAGCAACCTGACTAGCTGGCTGAATCAGGGAGCTCTGAACCCAAGTGAGAGACCCTGCCTCAGTAAAGAAAGTGGACAGTGCTGGGCAACATCAACACCAACTGCTGGTCTCCACATGCATGGGCACACATGCGTAAACACATGAGTAACACATGTGTTTACATCAGTAAACACAAAACAGTGAGACAGGAGGCATATCTGTGATCCCATCACTCTGGTGGCTGAGGCAGGAGGATGGTGAGTTGGAGGCTAACCTGGGCCACATACCAGGACATAATCTCAAATGAAAAAACAGCATGACTATAGAGAAATTGAATAACTGGTTTCAAAAACTTGCATGCCATACACAAGCACAAGACAGGACCATGCCGTGCTCTGCACCAGCCTCGAGGTGCTGCACCCACTGTGCCACTGCCCGGGTCGCTCTGCGGTCACCTCGTGTGTCTTAAATGAACTAGGAATACATGAGGTTTTCCTCCCTGAGATAATTCCTTTATTGAACAAAACCTTCATCAAAACCCTGAGACACCTTCTCGGGTACATTGTCACAGAAACAGAAACCATCAGCCTTCATGGCTCTCTCAATGTCCGCAGCACAGGAATCACATGTTAGAGGGCTTGTCTGGGGTCTCAGAGTTCCTCTTGGATGCTCGGTCCACTCCTACAGACCTCAGCATGCAAAACTAGCTTCAAAGTGCCCCTGTGTGGAGCTGTGAACTCTGCTTCACCCTCAGGCCCCTGCCTCCATGCAGTAGGAGTGAGAGGGATCAGAACTCCAGGACACTCTGGAAGAGCACTTCCAGGGAACAGTTACCTGAGGCCAGGATCAGGCCTAGGTCACAGGCCCCATGTCCAGCATGGAGCGTGTCCCTGAGAAAGACACTGAATATTTGCTCTATGGATGGGTAGGTGGGTGGAAGATGGGTGGATGGGTGGAGATGAATCAATAAGGAGATAGATATATAAGGAGAGATGACTGGAGAAAGGGAGGGAGGAGAGAAGAGAAGGAAAGTCAAAGGGAAGGAGAGAGAAGAGCTGAGTGGATAAATGGATGTGTGGCCATCAAAGGAATGATGGCCAAATGCTTGGATAAATAAGTTCCAGAGTAGAGGAAAACACACTAGATCGAACGAATGAACGTCTGCCAATGGTTGGCTTGGGAATATGGCCTTAGGTTCCCTTGTCCTGGAGCCCACATGGGAGCAGAGCCCATGGACACCATCTCCTCGAGGACCTGAGGCTAATCAGGCCCAGATCCTGGAAGCCAGCCGGACCCCTGAGGAGTTAGGAGCTGGGCCATCCAAGCTTCTGCCATGGCTCCCCCACCAGACAGCTGACTGTCACTGTCCTTTAGGCTCTCGTCCCCTCCAGCTCTGCATCACAGGCTCTCCCAGGCATCCCAGCCTCCTCTTCTCTTTCCTCACAGTCTTGACCATTCTCTTTATTCTCCAGTTCTTCTCCTGGGATCTGTTCCTGAAATCAGAAATGAATCCAGAAGCATTCCATTTAAGCACTGTAATGACATCATCCTGAACAGCCCAGGGCTGATCGCACAGGGTGGGGGGGGGGTGGTGACCGGGCCTGACTTCTCACACTTCATGCTGATACTGAAAGTGCTAAACCATGTTCAAACGCATACTGGCCAGCCACAGCCATACTTACTGAATGGAACTGAAGGACAGCCTAGCCTGGCAGGCCTGAGAAAGGAAAAGGTAGGCAAGGAAGACCCACAGTCAGAAGGCTGCAGCCATGAGATCCGGGTCAGATGTGAGTCAAAACTTTCCAAAACTGCCGAGCCTTTACTGAGCACACACACACACACTTCACTTCTTGTCATCACAGAACAGATGCCTGCACAGAATGCACATGGCCAGGAACCCAGGTCAGCTTGGCATAACAGGAGGGTGGGCAACATGGGGGCACCATTCTACATGTGAGACTTGGGCATCAGAGAGGGCAGGCCTGAAACCAACTCCCACAGGTACCAAGGCACAAGAATGCATTACAAGTTGGTGTTCCATTCTTAAGTGTGCACACATGGTCACTACAGTACTCCACACCGCTGCTACTTTCTCTATGAGGAAGATTTCAAACTCAGGGACCAGAGAAAGAGGTCAAATTCAACACTCTGCACAGTTGCCTGGTGGGGTCTTAAGTGAGCCCCTCTTTCCATGGGTATCCATGGAAATGAAAGGAAATGAAATCCCTTCTCTGCTCGATGGCTAGAGTTTTAACATCCACCATTGTGCAGCTTTCGAACACGATCCAAGAGTATGTCACACCCTCCTTGGAGTATTATATATCCCAGAATGGTCAACTTACCGAAATGAACAGCACTGCCCCACAATGTACCAGTGACACTTTAGAGATGAAGTGTATTGATATTTGGGGGTTTGAGAGCATAGACCCTCCAGTACCGGTCCACCCTGGGTGGGCACATGTATGGATTGGCCTCAGAAAAGCCCCACATCTTATAAAATACTGGGCCACAAGCCAGTAATCAGTAACTTTCAGAAGTACTCAGTAACTTTCGTTCCCCAAGACTTCACTCTGCTCTGCAATCACTCTGGAGTATGCAAAAGCCTAATGCCTGCAAGCCTCTGAATTCTAGCAACTGGACTCCAGAAGAAAGGGAGGCCAATTTGTCTTGCTTTTGTTCTGCCTGAAAGATGCTGGCCCATGACAGAATCTGACTTTCAGATTTCTCAGTATTTCCTTAAGGATGTCGGGCTACGCCTGGCCCCATGTGTTCTTGGTTTCATTTTGGCTTTATTAGTGCTTTGAGAAAGGACCATAAGAAGCCCAAGGCCTCTCCTTATGCCCCAAGTCCCTTTGTTCCCATGACACAGAGCATGAGTCAACATCAATGGGGCCCACTGCCAGGGAGGACTACAACAGGGGGCCCGGAAGCTGCCTCAAAGCATCACCGAACATTAACAAGGTGACCACCTAAGGAGACAAGAAGACCAGAGCATGGCATTTGGCCAGTCTACCTTGTGGCTTTCTCCTTAATGGATCAGTCCACCATCCTGGCATGTCTGTCCAGGACTGCTCGTGTCCTCTGTGGAGTTTCCACGGTGTGCAGCACCTAGGGAGGAGAACAGGGTAAGTGCAGAGGCTGCAAGCCCTGGACATCTGAAAGATGAGCGACAACTCTAGGGTCCCCTCCCAATGATTCATTGGTGACCCCCACCCATCTCCGTCTCTTGACCTCTACTCTGATCCTTGACACAGTGCTCTCCTGAGGACAGAAAGAGCTGCTGGGAGTCAAGGGGTACAGAGTGGTGGTTTGGAGCCAGGGATGGAGCCCTGGGTTCATAGTAGCTCCCGCCTGCAATCACAGCACCCAGGAGGTGGAGGCAAGAGGAACAGTAGTTCAAGTACCTGAGATACATGAGACTATATCTTTAAAAAAACAGAAAAGTAGTAGTTCTCCTCAAGCATGTCCCAGCTAGAACTGGGGTCTGGGATCTGAGCCTCCAGCGATCCCAGCATGCAGTGCTTTCCCAGGTCCTCCCTACTCACTCCACAAGAGAGGCTGTGCCTTCCTCCCCTCCTGCCAAATAAGCACCAACTGAGAAAGGAATGACTTTCTTGGGCTATCCTACACCACTTTGCATCTGGTTTTATGTGGGTGCCGGGGAATTGAACCTAGGCTGGCATGGTAGGCTTTGCAAGCAAGTGCTTTTAACCACTGAGCCATCTCCCCCAGCCCATTTAATATATTTTTTACTAAATAATAAATGTATTGCTTAGTCATTATCTCTAAGTAAATTTTTAATTTATCTACAGGGCTATATAAATTAATGAAATTTAGTTTGGCAAAATCCTAAGCACTTAGCATAATGGCACACCTTAGTTCTTTCTCATACAAAGCTTTTCTTTCATACAGGGGTAGGTGCCCACAGACTTACTAGTTTATAAATGACTTTAGGCTTCATCAGCCTGATTCACCTGTTCTCTCTCTCTCTAATATTGCCTAAGAAGTGTTTCATTAGTAGTTATCAAATGAAGTAATGAAAAGATACATGGAGGCAGGGAGGGAGGGAGGAAGGAAGGGAGGGTGGGTAAAGTAGTAGTTTTCTTTCTTTCTAACCGTTCATGTGGTATAAAGCATTCCAGCAACCATCAAATATTTACTTGTATTTTATTCCTAGCCAATTAAGGTTCAATATTTTCTTTTAATGAATGCACTAATTGGAAGGATATCTTGAGAACCAGCCACAGAGCTAAATGGTAATCGCCCTCTGCATTCCAAGACTGCAGTGTGCAACAATCGACACTAGAGGGCGCCACAAAACCTGTCAAAGCACATCATGGGGCACCGCGTCCAGCTTGTCTTGGTTCTCAGCACCTCCAAGCGTGCAGAGCCTCTTAAAATGGCTATTGCTGCGTATAGTGTACAGCTCGTGAGAACAACCCGAAACAGCTCAGAGGTTCAGTTTGAGAGGCCTCGGACTTTTCTTTAGAAAAGTGGGCCTACCTCTTCATCTCAACCTGTTCCATCTCTATACAAGAAGTGTTTTCCCTATAAATGACAAATAAATTCATAGTAAATTCATCTGGAAAAAAAGAAAACTAAACTGTGAACACACTTTAGAAGAAAAAAAAATAAAAATTTAAAGCAGCGAACAATTACTTCCCACCTCCAGCAATGTTTTTGCAAAAGAACATTTCGTTGTTGGCATATTCCATTTCATTCCCTGCGGTAAAGAAACTTGAGGCATGTACAGGCTGACTGGGAAATTACATCAGATGGAATTATGATCCTATTGGTCAGATTTCAAAGGCTTCATATGTAACTGAGTATAGGAGAAAAAGAATTTCCCACAAACTGCTTCTCTCAAAAGGTCTTTAAAAATCTGTAAATACTTTCAGGATCATTATTAGCCACAGCTGTTATCAAAAGCCAGGATTGTGCAAACGTTAAAAAGGGCCGAGTCTGCAAATGAGCGTGCTTCAAAAATAGAGTTTAAAGCGTTGGCAAGGAGCCTCCCTGAGCTTCCCTTTGAGGTGTGGTAAACGTTCATGCCTTCTGGAATCTCACAAGCAACTGGCTCCACAGGGATTCTTGCTTACTGTTTGATTTCTACCACCTATGAACATGTCAGGGCCATCCAAAATATCAGTCAGAAACAAAGGAGCAAGAATCACTGGCAAACTAAAGTCTAAAAGTAAGAGGCTCAATGAGATGTCCAGGGTACAGAAGATTCTGGAATGGACCTGTGAGAAATTCTTGTCCAACACTTGCTGATACACTCCATGAAGAGGGAAACAGATTAGAAAGAGACCATGCTATGCATCTGCGTTGATCTCAGCCACTGCTCACCAGTTTGGAAAACCCAGAAGTGCCAGTTCTAACTGGCATAACACTTACAAAGATGGAACCTAGGTCGGCTGAAACTTCACCCAGTGCACTGAACTCCCTAGGAGCCCTCGGGGAGACAGAAGATGTGGTGACACTGGAAATTTGCCAGGACTTAACACAGGGAGTGGAAAGACCCTTGGAGTGATTTTTTAATGAAAATTTTAGTTTTAATAAATTAATGATAGCCTAATTATAACGCTGGCTCTTCTTTCTTCGAGAAACTTGAGCAGGCTTCTGGAACATTCTCTGTGAAAGTCCTCTCATTTGCTGTCTGAAAGTGGGAGGTGGTGACTCTCAGAGTGGATTAAACTGACAGGTTTGGCATCTGATTCTCAGCTCAGTTTCCTCCGATCGAGCCACGCGGACTCCCGACTCTTGAAATAACCCCCAGTGGAATTCTCTGAGAGGAAACCATCTCCCCAATTAGGCCAAAACATCCGCCTCCCTGGCCACCCCCTCCAGCTAGTGCGGTTTCCACATTCCGATCTGCAATCCATTTTCTTTCTCCACTCCCGGCCAAGGAACGGCCATGTCCAAGCACAAAACCTGCAGCCTCGTTTGCGAAGCTTGTCCATGAACCCACACAGCTGGCAAGTCTCCCTCACTCCTAACTCAGTGCCACAGGGCAAGTCACTTAACTGCCTCATTAGGATCAGTCACAGCTCTGCCATAGCCTCCTTCCCTGGCACCAGGTCACCCATTAATATCTGTAAAGATCCATTAAGCCTTCCAGCTGAAAGGCACCATAAAAGCAAAACCTCTCACTGTTATCATCAATAAACTCCCAGGCACTTGGCTGTCACCACCTGAGGTAAGTCAGTCACCACGTGGAGAGACAGCCTGGCAGCTTGGGCCCACTGGCCTCTAATGAACCACCTGCAGCTACAGAAACATCCAGATCAACCCTGATGAGAGCCTGCGTCGCAGAAAGG
>PVHP010043821.1:0-14373 GCA_004024765.1 Zapus hudsonius
TATCCAGAGGCATGGCCAGGAGAACCTGGCTGAATACTAGGCTATCCATGGTCCCCTGTCACAAGGACTGATCCAGACGACCCATGGAGGAGGTTAGCCAGTGGAGGGGGGAGGGGAGGGCAGTGGGGAATTGGGAATAACAACTCATTGTTTGCCCACTAAATGTTGTAACTCATTATGGACAATAAATTAAAAAAAAAAAAAAAGAAGCCCAAAACTTAAGAGTAGGTCTTGCCCAGGGAGGCAAAAGGGGTTTGAGAAGCCCACCCCAAGTCTCAGGTTGGGAATTCTTATGAGAGTCCTATGGGTGGATAGCTGATTCAGCCATTTAGTCTTGATGTCATGTGTCTGGGGTCAGGATTTCTGGAAAAAGGCAATTCTACCAGAAATTTGAATTCTCTGGAATCTAGTCGATGGAAGGACTACGTAAGTGGGGCAGAGATAAGGAAAGGAATTTCTGATCTGTAGTAAAGTGTAATCAGACCTATATTTTCCCCTATAGGCCCAAAGACTATATCCCTACATTTAGTCGAGGAGAAAGCTATTCACTTTGGGGTCCTGTCACCAGTAAACTGACTTGCCAATTTATATCTCCCATGCTACATCATTTCCTTAATTCTTTGTCCATTTTTCTACTCCAAAAGGGGACAAATTTGAGGCTAAATATAGAAAACCAGGAAAAATAAACATTTCTTAGACCCAAGATTTTTATTCAATACCAGGAGAAAATGGAAGAATCCTAAGGAAAATAGAAAGAGGCTCCTAAGCCCTGCCTGGAGAGGGAAGGAACAGGTTTTAAGGGATTTTGGAAAGGGTAGAGGAAATATCACATTGAGAAGGAGGTCCTTACATGAAGTTGAAAGGGGGAGTAGGGCATTCCTGCCTCTCAGCCTAGGTGCAATGAGGCCTACCCAGTTACCATAATGGTAGGTAATTCCAAAACCCCAGACCTAGTATAAACATAGCTATTGGGAGGGGGATGGAGGCATAGCTCTCTTGAAATCTAATAAAAAGTCTCTTTGTATTTTTATAAGCAAAACAATTGTCAGTTTTGAAGAATCTTGGGTTTTGTGTGCTAGGCAAATACCCCACCGCTTCATGAAGAGACACCAGTAAAGGTGTACCGTTAGGGCAGGTTTTCAGACTGGAGTTAGGCAGCTCTGAGCCATGTTCACTCTCTGAGCAAGGTGGAGTAGGCTTGAGCTCTGAAGTTCAGAAGACTTGGGCTAAATCTGAAGCTCCCCTGTTGACCCCTCTGCGTCTCCAAGCAGGAGACGATCCACCTCAAACTCACCATTTAGAGCCCTAACCCAACCTCTAAGGAAGTGGGATGATGTGCAAAAGATCTATTCCCACAGGAAGGCAGATATCCTAGGGAAGGATAATGGAGAGAGGCACCAAGGGTGCCCAAAATAGTCCGAAACACAAATTTAGAAACTCTTAAAAACCTAATACCTATGCAAAATTTAAACTCACTCACAATGACTCAGGGAAATTTGACTCAGGGAAAGAATGTAAGAGTCATGGTGGGGAATAACTAATGCATAAGAGGGAATGTCATCCTGGATTCAATGGCTTTATCTAATAACCTATGATAGTGAGCATATTGCTGTGTTAATATATATAATTTTAAGCCAATGAAAACATTTAGAAAAATCTTTCTAAATGTTATCTTCTATCTGCAGATTTTATTCATCAAAATCCATAAGAATTAGGAGACCATTAATTCAGTGAAAGCTTTGTGTGACCATGAGTGTCTGGCATCCTAGCTCCTGAGATATTGCCTACTCAAGACCCAAGAAAGGCTCAGACATGGTCAATTCTCATCATTATTTAGGCGACTTTCATGAATAACGAGTGGCTATCGATGTGAACAGAAACAATTACTTCACTTCACAAAGCACCTCTTCCTTAGGCTCTGAGGTCAGCCTACTTCTTCATCAAGACTGACATTCAATGAACTTAATTTCTCTAATTAAGAAAGACTACCTTGAAGTTTACTGTTAAATATCAGGCATTAATATTTACCTGAACTAATCTCAACTAATTCTCACTACACCCTATTCTGCCTTCTTCCTTGTGAGTCCTCCCTGGAGTGACTTCATGGTGTTGATCCCATCAGAAATTGTGCAAGTCCCGTAATTGTCTTTTTTGGAAATAATCAAAATAAGCCTCTCCCAAAGAAGAAAATACAATGAATCTTGTGGCCATGCCTGAAGATGAGAATTCTACTCAACTTCCTGCATGTTGCCAGAAGCTGATGGAATATTCCAGAAAATGTTTGCACACTGATCGTGCCTGGCAGTCACTGATAAGCTGGCTGAAGTCAAGACTGACACCATTGAAATTAAGTGAGAATTCAAGTCCATATAAATTACAGGCTAAACTGGATTTAGCATAGGAGCACTAAAGTTACTGCAACTTAAGTAAAGAATGCCCAAGGAAAGGAAGATCAGTAAAGGCAAAGACCTTGGAGGTAGCGGGGCCTGAGGAAGGAGTAAGGAACAGGTGACATTATCAAGGCTGCCTGGGGATCAGGTGGAGAGCCCTTGCTGGAAACGGGCTTGATAGGCATATAAGGAAGAAAGATAAGAGTGTGAACTTGGCCTTGGAAGTTAGCAGTCTGCTGAGTGCCAATGGGCCTGTGTCTGGTGAAAAAACTGGGCTGCCTCCCTACCTATTTCTCTACTGCCTTGGGACAGCCTCAGATCAAAGCAAAATGGAACCAGTACCAATACAATAATCACAAATGGATCCAGCAAATCCTGGCAACACAAGACACTTTTCTAGCACAGCACTGGCAGCTGGTAGAGATTCCAGGCTCTTGCCAAAGAAACCATCAGGATAGCATCTATGAAAATGCATCTGGCTGAACAGTTGTTATTTTCCATAAAGAATGGGGATTAAAATTAAAAACAAATGAGAGCAGGCCACAGGGCATGCTTGTCATTGTGGGGGCCTGTCCATGAATGTGTGTGGACTGTGTGTGTCATGGATGGAGGGTGTATTCACGTGGGTGAGACTGTGCATCTGTGAGTGTGCATGGTGTAAGGCCATGTCGTCTGTATGTGTCCATATGGTTATGTATGTACAAGCTATAGTGTGTATACCTGTATGTGTGTATAGGGTGTGCATGTACTTGTGAGTGAGTGTGTGTGTATGTGTGTAAAATATGTGCATTTCTCTCTTTCCACTAGCACCTACTGGAGCATCCTCAGTCCTTAGCCCCTCACAGACAGACAGAAGGACATTTGGGGTAGACTCCTCTTGCCTACTCTACTTGCAAGAACACCTGGTGTCCCTCGTGTGCCTTTCAGCCCACCTGTATGGATGCGTCTCAGAAGGAAAGGGCTCTGCACTCTCTTGGGGAGGCAGGCAGGGGAGGGAATGACTCTGATGGATCACATTTCACTGGAGGCCCAGTGCTCTCTGATGAGAAAGGCTGAGCTCCAGCAACCTTGGTCCACCTTGGAGAGTTCTGATAATTTTTCTCATTAACCGTGATAACTCTCTGGTGTTATATGGAAGGATCTATTTATACAAAGGACATTAAAGAAAACCTTTCCCCATGTTCTCAGGCTCTTTATCTTCCAGAGAGAGAACTCAGAGGCTAGTGGCAGTCTGCAGCTCTGGCAGTATGACGCTCTATCTCAACAGTCATGGAGAAGTGTGACAAGTCCCTGTGGTCAGGGCCTCGAGTTTTCTTAGCCATAAAGCTCTTAATAAATATAGACAAAGTTTTGAAACTACTTGGGACAAGGCTGGGGTTCACCTAACTGTTCCCCATTCTGTTATAGCTTTAGCTTACAGCAAAACCCCACGGCTCCTTACCTTTTTCCTGATCTGTCTTCCTCTGGAGTGGCTCCCTTGCAGAAAATGCATAGCCATTATTTAGGGACGTCTTTCCTGGTATAGTTTTTGTTCCTTCATTTAAGAAGACTTTTTGCATTACGGACATATTGCTTATATAATAGTTGCTACTATGAATTGTACCTCTTGTTAAAGCTTTTTCCTCTAGTAGACTGTGAGCCCTCTATGGACAAAGTCTGTCATTTTAACCTTTGTTTTCTCAGCATTAATACAGTCTCTGGCACATAGCAAAAAACTGAAAAATGTTTGCTGGATTTTGATATGAATTAGGTATCAATGAATATCAGAAAAAAAGGAAGTTACTAGTAGTTTCCTGAGTGTTGCGTGTAGTGGAGAAAGGCTAGAGCAAGTTGATGGACTGAGGCTTTTAATCTACAAAATAAATAATTGTAAAAGAAGACACAAGAATTTAATACATCAACAAATTACTCTTATCAAATATAATTATTTTGTTTATGGCATAACTGCAGCATTGATTTTTTTAAAATAATTCCTGATGCATCATAGGTACGATCCAGTCATGGGACCCAAGGGAAATAATGATCATATTTAAATTTTTTCAGTGTAACTCTATGAATTTATGTATAAAGTGTGTCAGCCAGCCAGCCTTTCAGCACTCTGACTAAATACCTGAGGAGGGAGGAAAAACACACCTTAAATTATAGGTGACTTTGTACTGGTCAAATAGCGCCATTGTGAGCATGGTCAAGCAGAAAATCTGGCTGAGAGAATGTGGGAGCATATTGGCCCACATCATGGCAGACAAGAGGCACAAAGAGAGAAAGGAAAGGTCCAGGAACATCTTATGTCCGTCTGAAATATGCTTCCAATGACCCACTTCCTCCAAGGAGGCCCTGCTTCTTAATAACCCATTCAAGTACGATTTCATCATCAGAGGGTGAACTCACTGATGCAGTGTTCTTACAGAACAGTCTCTGCTCAAAAGCACCAGCAGTTAGAGTCCCAGCCTTCAACAAATGAGCCTTTTGGAGGAACACTTTCTATCTGAACCACAACATAACCAAGTTTAAAACCATGTTGAAATTTAAAGTCAAGTGTTGTCATGAATTGGAGGCTCAGGGAGAATCATTTCTTGATGCCTCGTCTCCACTCAGATGCCCAGCCACACACACCGACAGCAAGCACCTGCTTCCCGCTTGCCTTTCAACCAGGAGCCATTCAATAGCCTTTGCTTATAAATAGACTTAGGATTCTGGAAAGAAGTCATGTTTGCTTGGGAAGTGAAATTAACCCTACGAAACTTTAATGAGTCCAAAAAAGGACATTGTGTTGGGCTACATAGGCAGGGATGGCATTTAAACTCCTTCATGACCCCTCTCTGCAGACAGCAGCTGCTGAGGGACTGGAGCCAGGGTTGATCTGAAAGACAAAAATATTCAGACTGGAGACAAAGCGGTCCTATTAGCTCGTCCAATATGGAGTCATTTTGAAGCTGAGTGTACCCTAGAAAAGGTTGCTTAATCTGACCCTAGAGTGACTGCTTCTGAAGGTCTTGGAAAGTTCCTGAGAAATTTCACTTCTAAAAATCTTTCTTTTGTTTCTGGTCCTACTGGTCCTGCAAGTCCCTGCTCCATGGATAGCTACTCTTGGACAAATGGCAGCTCACCTCTGAATTCCTGCACCTGAGACTGCTATCTGAATTATAGAGAAGTTAGAGGTGTAAAGCAGCTTAAGAAACAGTTACTTCACACCCACACTTCATGAACGAAACACCAGAGCTCTAGTGAGGGGGGAAAGATATCACTTTTGTAAATTAAATGAATTGGGTTATAAATCACAAGAGCCACTGAAACCACCAACATGGTTATTTCAACTACAAAAGATACTGTAAAGATTATAGCAATATTTAAAATGAAATCAAGAAATGAACCCTTGCTTATTGTCTAAAGATTCTGGACTAAATTCAAGGTGAAAATTGTATTTAAGTTGTACTCCATGAAATAACGTCTCCGTGCTATGCGCCAAGCATTCCAGCAGGTCCTGGAAATACAGTTCATAATCTAATAGAAGGGACACATTTTTGACAGGTATAGTTGACCAAAGACAGTTTCAGTTGACCAAAGACAATTTCTTAGGAATATACTAACCATTGGCGTTTTCCAGAAATATTTCTGGCAAATGGCCAAATCTGAAATGGTTGAGAAGAAATGAACTTACCTGCAAAACTGTCCCAGACCCTTGAATGAGGAGAAATAGAAATATTTCTAAAGTCAGTGTTTGAACATCATTATGTTGTTGTTTGTGCTTGGAGGAAACTTGATAAATGCCAACCAGAGCTTCCTGTCTTCACCAAAGCACTCACCCTCTCTCAGCCCCAATTCTTGCCTAGCACATAGGTGAACATTTACTGCAGTAAAAGAAGCCTCACACACAGCTGGAAATGGGAGAAACACAATTAAGTTAGAGTTGATACTAAATCTTAGAATGCTTAGGCTACCTTCGTATAAACTATATAAACAATATGCTTTCATACTTTACCTCCGTAGTATGAAATAAATAATGCTGGCATTATCTCAATTTTGTTAAAATAAAAAGCTTCAGAAAGGTAAAGAAACATGTTTAAAGTCACAAAGCTAGTAAGAGCAGAGCATAATCTCAAAACAATGCTGTCTAACCAAATTAGTTTTTTTTCATTACTCTCTTAGTGACATATTTGTTTGTGAAATTTTTTAAAAAGCCTGTTTGTTACTTGATCTGAAGAACTGGTTGGCTTGCTCTGCTTTGTCTTTCCATGTGGTACATTGTCATTACAGCCTTCTTAACATTATCTCTATAAGCTAAGATTTATAAACTGGTCTTCACTATGGAAATCAGCAGAGAGACTCCTGAATAAGTTGAAAATGAGTCTACCATCGGATTCAGCCATTCAATTTCTGGGCCTTTACTCTAAAGACTCCACACTTTACTATAGAGATCCTCACTCAGCTGTGTTTGCTGCTGTTCTATCACAGTAGCTAGAAATTGCAATGGCCCAGATGCCCTTCAACTGATGAATGGGTAATGAAGATGTGGGACATATACACAATGGAGTTCTACTCAGCGGTAAGGAAAACTGAAATAGCAAAATTCACAGGAAAATGGATGGACTTGGAAAAAGTCACTCAGGGTGATGAAACACAGACTGAGAAAGACAAATGCCACATGTCCTCTCTCATATGCAGTTCTAATTTGGATCGGGGATGTGAGGAGACATGGCAGTAAACATCAGGAATGCGGGCGCAGAAGTAGAATGAGACCAGGGCAGAATGGAAATTGGGAAGGAGGAAAGAACATGGCAGCTAGATGAGGAACAGAATATAGGGCCAGGAGGGTCTTCAGGGGGTAGGGGAATGGGAAGTGTGGAGGGGAATTGCACAAAAGTAAAGACAACTTGAGTCAGTGCCATATAGACCTTCCTCCCGGGGACCATTCTGCAGTATTTAATCCCCACTAAAGGGAGGGAGGACAGTCCTGGACAGAGAAGTGCCCCATGAGGTCTCCAAAACAATGCAAGTCATTGCCAAAGAACTGCTAAAAGATCTCCAAGTTCGCCTCAAACCATGATGAATCTCTGTTATCTACTTGACTGGATCTAGAATCACCTGGAGACCAATCTCAGTGTGTTCATGAGGGAAGTCCTAGCTTAGGTGAATTGAAATGAGGAAAGCTACCCTAACTGGATCACACACCCCATGAGCTGGTGTCCTAGACTGGATTAAAAAGGAGGAAACTTGCTGAGGAGCAACATTCTGCTTCCTGACTATGGAAGCTGCAGTGTGACCAGCTGCCTTGAGCTTCTGCCACCATGCCCTCCATACTCCAACTGTGAGCTCTGCAAAATAAATGTTGCTTTTGCCAGGGACTTTGTCACAGCAAGATAAAAGTAACTAATACACTTAAACGCTTTCACAAATTAGAACTAAAATTCTTTGAATAGAATTATTTTCTATTTGGGAGATTTCTGAAACAAAAGGTATGAAAACAGCATTTCAAAAATGGATTTTCATGTATGATAGTCCTTGCTTCTTAAACTGAGGAGGGGTCAAGCTGTGTGCAGTGTAATAGGCCAGTAGTCCCAGCTGCTGAGAGGTGAGGCAATAGGATTATTTGAGTTGACTTGTTCAAGGACACCAAAACAACATAATGAAACCCTGTCTCTCCTTAAAATAAAATTAGGGGGATAAAGGTGGGAGACTCATCAAGCAAAAGTAACAAAACTAGAGTGAGACCAGGGAAGAGAAGAGGGATTTCCTGAGGGATTGGGGGAGAGTGGGGATGTTGGGGGTGGGTGGGGAATTACACAAAAATAAATACAGCATTGAAAAATCACTTCCATGAGAGAGGGAGGGGAGGGAATCATAATGATTTATTATCTATAATTATAGAAGCTATCAATAAAAAAGTTTTAAAAATAAGTTAGAAAGCAATAATCAGTTCCTCAGAACCCCTCACTCTGACTAGCATTCTGTAAGATATAACCTCCAATAAAGGGAGAGGGGAACAGGCTGAAAAGAAGGCCGAAAAGGCTTCACCTTGCCACCATGGACTCCTTCAGGTAAATCAAGGGCCTAGAATTAGGTTCCCCCTCCCCAACAGTGAGCTGTTGGCTAGGGATACCCATGAGGTCTCCTAAATAATGTAGGCCATTGCCAAAATACTTAATCAAGTAGAGCTAAACAGTAAGACCCTATTGCTGAAAACACCACAGGCTGCAGTCACAGGACATCCTAATGCATGTTGGTACCATCAGGGAAACTAGCTCCCTTCTGGATTGCCCTCATGATGCTGGAAAGCCCTATTGGATCTTTGAGAGCACAATCGTCATCAAAAGTATGGAAAAGTTGGCAATCCCAAAGGGGAGGGTCCTCAGTGGAATAGGGGCAGGGAGGAGGGAAAAGGAGGCACCAACATAAGACTTGTACATACAGAGTTTCTACTTATTAATATATATATATATATATTAATTAAAAATTAAATATAAAAAGTATGGATAAGCAGGGGACCCTTTAGACTATGAAATCAACCAGCTGGATAAGATGTATATACTTGTGCAACAGTAGCATGTAGCCTCCTGGTTGGACACAAGGCCCTCTCGGTGTGAGGAAACTCATATGGGGTACTGGAAACCAGGTCAGAATCCCATGGTCAAATAAGAGCAGGCTGGCACACCAAAAATCTCCTAAACAACTTTGCATAAACCCTTTAACCCAAATTGCTCTCATGCTTGGTTGGAGAATATGTTTTATTTTACAGATGACAGAGAAATTGGATGAGAGCCTAGATTAACTGATAAGAAGATAGCCAACTGCCCACTATGAGACTTTTCACCTCTACCACATCTGCCAGGTTCTAGGAGAAATTGCAGAGGAAGTGACATCATGAATACTGCTCTTACTGCTAGCCTGACAACCAGCCCCAGGGTAATGATGACAGACACTTAGAATAATCAAACCCTATGAAAGCAGAAATCCAGAGGCTATGAAGAACTCAACACCAAATAAGACTGCAAATAGGCCTGCCATGACTCAGGGCAGAAAGACTGTAAGAGCCATAGAGTGGGTACACCCTGAGGCACAGTTCCCTGCTATTCCGCCCCACAGGGACCAACTGAGGCCTTCATGACCCCACAGTGACTACCATAACCCCACTGAGGAGGACCCCAGGGTAATGGGAGTTGGTGTGAGGAGAGAATAGTGTATAACTTGTTCTATACAATATAAAATTTTTTAATGTCAGAATACACTCTCACCAAAAAAATTAACAAAATGACAAATAAAATTATCAACTAAGTACTGTTTTTTACTTATGAATTGGAGATAATTTTCCCTTTGCTTGATTTTTTAGTTGGAATATACTGTGCATACAGTACATCTATTTTTAGCATAGAGTTACTGACTCTCATAAAGAGCACATCCCTGTAACCATCACTCAAACTGAACATAGAATGACGTCAGCATTCCAGATACCCCTGCTGTAATTTTTAGGTCTCCAAATGATACAGGCTAACTGTGATCCAACAAAAAAGACCAAGATTGGAAATTCCTCCACATGGTAGATTTTATTTGTGATATTTCATCTTACCAAGATGTAAACAAAGGAAGAAACATGAATATTCACTATAGGATGGATATAGTGTATGACAACACCTGAAATTTACAAATATGTTTTATTTTGTTAATGATCCACATAAATCCTTTGTCTGCATATCTGGAATAGAGTGGAAGTTAATGTTTGCTAGAAAGATGACAGGTAGCGGGGAAGGAAGTGAAGGAAGGAATCATGCTTTAATAATTTTGGCTGAACTAACATACCTAAAGGCAAAAGAAAAGAACTCGATTTAAAAATTCCAATAAGTAAAAGGCATGAATTTTTTTCTTTTATTTCATACACTCCAACCATCCCCTTGAGTCACCCATGGATCAGTGAGTTAAAATATATACCGTTTCTACTAATTTTCAAAGCCCATAATTATGAAAAGCTACTTTAGATTGCCACTTGAGACAAATTTCTCTCTCCATCGCTCCCTCTGCAAACTCTGGACAAGGAAGACGTAAGATGGTTAGACCCCTCAGGGCCATCCACACCCCCATTTGAGAACCTGCCACCTAGAAAAGAAATGAGCCACGATTACTGAGTGGGCCTGGGACTCCATCTGAAGGATGATCAATGCATTTCAGAGCTTGATAGACAGAAGATAATTCGCACCCAAGCTAGTGGCAAACTGCAATTGAACTTAAGGTGTTAGGATGTGAGAAAAGAGTACATCTTCCTAAAAGAGAAAAAAAAATATCACTTTGATAAGTGCATCCTTTCAGCCTGAGTCTCCTTGGTATCTGACATAGGAGTTAGCATTTTCATTGCTCTTCAGTTTAGATTCTTATCAATGTTCTTTGTTAGTATTACTGGCTATGTTTTCCCAGAAAGCAGTTAGAAATTGTATTCTTTCCTCCAGGAAAGAGTAACTGAACATTAGAAAGGGTTTCTCCTGAAAGCATGGGGCCTTAGATAAGAAAACTCATCCTTCATCCATGATAAATAAGCTATTAAAATTCAAGCAAAAAGAAACAGTTGGAAGGCCTGAAATGCACACTGATGCAGACATCCCATCTATAAGTCTCCCCCATTGTTTAGCCACAGTCCTATATAGTCTCTGTTTATATTTTTGTTTGTGGCTTTTTTCCTTTTCTGGGCTGAAATGCTTTGTGCAAAAGACTGAAAAGCTACCCGGGCTAGTCCATCTGGCCGGCCAAATGGATTGTGCTCACTGGAGCAACGCCAGTTGTATACCAGTAGAAAGTTTAATTTCTGAGTAGACAAAAACCCTTAGCTCCTTTCTCAGCTTAAAGGAGGCCAGGATTCTATTTCTTCCCCAGAAACTTCCCTGATTGACATGAGTGCCTTCACTATGTCTTGCCTCCTACAGATTTAGCCTCGGGCCCTGGAGGTGACCCAGCTCAAGTTAACCCTCTCTTCTATATCAAGTCCAAAGCAGAGAAATGAGCTTGATGCAAAGGTTAGTTAGCATTACTGGCTATGTTTGGGTTCTTTGTTATGCAAGTGAAAAATCACTCTGTTATATTTGATTACATTTGTCTGACCTTGAACAATCTGAAGGAGCCAGAGTAGTCATTTTGGTTAAGTAATTTAGTTTAAGTTGCTTAATTAAGAAATAAAATTTCATGGAATTCCCTAGATTAATTTGCACTTATACTTAAGACCATCAACATTTATAATCAATTTAAAGAGGAAATAAGCTCAGAGTATTTTAGAGTTTGCAGTGGAACCTAATTGGATTCATCTGGACTGAAATAGGAAATGTAGAGAGATCTGATATAGTTTTAATTTCCCACATCTTAAGGACAATAATGGGTATTTAATCTCTGTGTGCGTTGAGTTTTAGACTAGAAATTGCAGAAATGATTTTGAAAATAAACTGGACATTTCCCCTGTATTTTTGCTTTTTATGGAAGGCACTCAGCCTGGCTGGCTTGCATCAGAAGCTGTAGGTGGGTTTGGCCTACAGGTCAGTGTGGATGACAGGAAGAGGAGGTTGCCTCTGTGTTTATGCTCTCTCCCATCTCTCCCCTCTCCTCTCTCTTCCGAAGGGGATTTTAAATGATGCTGTCAGCCTTGGAGCAAGTGTTTTAGAAGACTTGAGACAGAGAAAACATTTTGAGCTCATTTGCCTATCCCAGTGTTTCGTCTATTTTGTTTCTGTAACAAACTGGCTACCTTTTATTGTTTGTTTACTTGGTTGATTTGGGTTCTTTGTTGTTGTTGTTGTTGTTTTCACTTATAGCCTTTTTTAAAAAAATGTTTTTATTAGTATACAAAGAATTTGGTCTCGTTATGGCATTTTCCAACAAAGGTTTTTTTTTCTTTCCCTCTCTCCCCACCCACTCTTCTCCCTTCCTCTCCCCTCCTGTGTTCCCCACATACTCTTGGGTCTCTGCTCCACTTTCTCCTATCTAGTTTCATACCCTGTTGCATTCTCAAAGCCCTTTATTTCCATATATACAAACATTCAAATTTAGGATCCATATATGAGAAAGAACATACATTTTTGTCTTTCTGGGCCTAAGTTACAACTTAGTATAATATTGTCTGGCTCCATCCATTTTTCTTCAAATTTCATAATTTCATTTTTCTTTACAACCGAATAAAATTTCGTTTTCATATATATCACGTTTTCATTATTCAGTCATCAGCCAAGGAACATTTAGGTTGAATCCATTTCCTAGCATTGTGACTAGAGCACCGATGAACATGGATTACAGGACTCTCTTTCATAGGATGTTTGAACAGTCCTTTAGGAATATGCCCAGAAGTAGCATAGCTGGCTATGCGGTAGTTTGATTTTAGCTTGCAACTTAACTGAAAGTGTTTATTAAATCTAAGTGTTTTCTTTTGGGATCTGTAGGATCTCTTAAATATAGAATCATGCCATCTACTAAAAGAGGTAATTTCACTTCTTCCTTTCATCTATTTATTCCTTTTATATCTTTTTCTAGTCTTACTGCTCTAGCTAAAACTTTGAGCACTATGTTGAATAAGAGTGTAGATAGTAAATACCTTTGTCTCATTCTGAATTTCAGAGAAAATATTTTTCAGTTTTTTTCTCTACTTAGTATAAGGTTGGCCACAGATTGTTTTATATGTAGCCTTTATTATTTCAGGTATGTTCTTCTATTCCTGATTTCTCCAGAATTTTTATCATGAAGGCATGCTGAGCTTTGTCGAATGTCAAATTTATCATCTGATCCTGGATAGTTTATGCAAGAAAGAAATTTACTTAGCTGATGTGTCTGGAAGCTGAGAAGTCCAAGAGCATATTGCTGGCATCTTGTGAGTTTTTTCTCATTCATCACAGTACAGCAGAGGACTTTACATGATGAGAAAGAGCAAGCATGCCAGCTCTGGGCCCTCCTTTTCTTTTTATAAAGCTGCTAATCACATCCATAGGGACCCCACGCTCATGACTTCATCTAATCCTAATTTCTTCCAAAGGCTCCACTTCCAAATATTATTAATATATTAACTTGGGGGGTTAACAATATATGAATTTTTGGGAGATGCTTTCAAACCATCACAGCTACTCAGAGATCATGAGATCCCGAATGAAGAGAGTAATAGTAGAGGTAGATAATCTAGGGGTGATATCAAAAGCACTTCACAATCTATAGGAAAAAGACAGGGTAAGAGATGTGTGAGAAAATAGGAGAAAGCAGGGGTGACAATAGGCTTCTAATCAGCCACATCCATGCATCCAAGTTTGTCTGGAACTGGGCAGGTTTAAACTTACTGTCCTATTATTTAGTCACTAATACATCTCTGTCTAATAGATAAGAATACACTATCACCCTAGTAAGAGTGGATAACAATCTTACTGAGAACCCTAGGCAAGAGACAGGTAGAAAGGAGGTTTCGCACTTACTCTTTGAGATGATCCTGATCTAATTTTATCTATTTATTCAATTTCTTCAAACTTTTGTTCTTTTTCCTTTTTTTCTCTCAGTACTGGGAATTGAGCTCAGTACATGCTAACCAAGTGTTTTACTATTAAGTTATATATCTAGCAGCTTTTATATTATTTAAATTTATTTTTCCCACAGACTCTCACTAAGCTATGTGGGCTGGCCTTGAACTTACACCCCCCCCCCTGCCTTAGACTTCTCAGGAACTGAAATGACATCCTTCTCACTATACATAGATGCTCTCCTTTGTTCATCTAGTTTCCTTCAACCTTCTAACTTAACTCTGCAAAGCATCTATTTGACCCACTCCTGAAATTCCTTTCCTTGCTCTATTTTTTCCTTAAATCATGGCTCTTGACACTTTTTGTCAACTAATAATAAGTGTGCTTAACTTCTTCAGGATATTTGATTCACCATCACTTGCCATGTTTTGGGTAGAACAACCTGAGGTCAGAAATCTTGGTCTCTTCCCTTCAGTGATATATTGCAACTACTGACAACAGCACTTGAAATTCTATAAGTGATCAGT
>PVHP010043822.1:0-14271 GCA_004024765.1 Zapus hudsonius
AAAAAAGATAAGCCTACCAGCTCTCTCAATGGCACACCTGGGCCAGAATAGAGTCACCTAAAGAAGGACGGATTTTTCTCTTTTCCTTCATGGCTGCCCAGCAGAGAGACATCTGAATATCCAGGGTTGTGGTGAGGGGGCTCAGGGTTCTTTCCCACCATGAACCTTTTTCCCTCATGATGGGAGCCCTCATATTTTCCCTTCTTTCTCTTGCTTGGCTGCCCAGCACAGATCCCCTGATTTTATAGCCATGTGCCTAGCACCTCCCCCATGTGCTCTCCTCACTAGTGGCTGGAGATCTCTGTAGCTTCTCTGTTCCTTTTAAATAAAGCCTCCCTACTATATCATATCCTCTGGTGGTCTATAATTATAGTTCTTTAATTTTATGTGACAAGAATCCAGGTACTCATAAGTTTTAAGGTATGTTGGAACTAGCTGGGAACCCCAACTTTCCCATTACAAGTGGAGTGTACTAGCAGAACTTTGGGTGTCCAGCTTCATTGTCTTTCTCCCTCATGTGAACTGGAGTCTCAAGTCTCTTAAGGTTCCTTGAGCTTCTGCACCCACCCAAGCTCCAGCGATACTCTCCTTGGGTCTCTGCTCCCTACAGGTCTGGGGTTACAGATGCAGGTAGCCACACATAGCTGCTATGTGGTCCCTGGGGATAGAACCTGAGCTGCCTCTCAGGCCTCTTCAAGCCCTCCTGCTTGCACAGGGCGTGTTCTTAACCTCTGAGCCATCTCTCCAGCCCCAATGCACCTTAAATAAAAAAGTCCAGCTCAGTGCAGCAATGAAGAGGAAGAGGAAAACACAGACACTACTGATGGCAATGACTGCTGATGGAATCAGCAGTTGAGAGCAGGCTGCTCAAAGCACAGAAGGGTGCAGGCAGAGGAAAAGAAACCCCTCTTTAGTGAAAACACCAAATTCAAACACTTAACAACCCGTGACTCTGTACTGCTCAGTGGGTATATATAGTCCCATTTATATCATTTAGTCCTGACTAAAAAATATCGATAGGAAAACAAATGAAAGAAGTGTCAAAGCCCAGGGAGGAGGGGGTGACACAATGTTTTCTCTATTCATTGTATTTGTTCTCTAAAGCAGGTCTGAGCATGGACTTTGCCAAGTGGTCCTATTAGGAAAAAATCTTTCCATTAGTCTGCCTCCCTTCTCTTTCTCACAGATAACAAACTTCCCTCCTCCTACACCACTTTTCCAGAGATACTTTCCTGGATAAATCCTGCACTTCCATGTCTTTTCTCAAATCTTAAAAGAACAGGCAAAAACAAAATAATGCTAGAAAAAGAATAAAAACAAAAAGAAAGCTACATACACAGAAAGTGTTTTAAAAAATCTTCTCAGAGATCAGTAAAGCCAAAAGTTGATCTGAATCAACAGAACAGACTGAAGAAAGAACAACAAAGGAAGATTTAAAAAAGAAAAACTGTCAGGTACTTTTAAGAAACAGCAAAAATTTAATGAAGACTAACGTTTATAAAATAAAAGTTATTAGAAACAACTATGGTAGCAAGTATGAAAACCTAAATGAGTGAATAGCTTTTAAAACTACATTAACTCTCAAGCTTGACCAAAAGAAGAAACAGAAGTTGAACAGCAGTACTATAATCATTATTATACCAGATGGGTATTTATTTATTTATTTATTTATTTATTTATTTATTTATTTATTTATTAGGCAGGGTTTTGATCTAGCCCAGAATGAACAGGAACTCACACTGTAGCCAAAGACCTGGAACTCACAAGACTCCCACCTCAGCCTTCTCAGTGCTGGAATTACAGGAATGAACCACATAGTGGCTGAGTTAGTTTTGGGGTGTTTAAGTATCTTAACAAACAACTATGTGTGGCAACAGAAATCTAAAATTCCAGTACTCAGGAGGGTAAGGCAAGAAGATTCTAAGTTTGATGCCAACTTGAGATACATAGTGGGTTCTGGGCCAGTCTGAGCTACACAGGGAGACTGTTAAAAAAATAAAAGATAGACAAAAGTAACAAATTATAACACATTTAAAAAAACATTTAAAAAAACATGAGTACAAGAGGAATCCATGAGTCCTTATAAAAACCAAAAGAAATACTTCACCTTTATATAGTCAAATCCTACCTAATAAGACATAGGTACTAAAAGGCCAATCGTAAACAAACATAGAATGGAAAAAAAAAAAAAACTGAGCCAGCTGTGGTAGCACATGCCTGATCAGCAACTGAAGCAGGCGGACAACCTGGACTACACAGTGAGACCCTACCTCAAAAATGTTTTAATTTTTTTTAAGTAGAAATCACAGAGCAACCCACTCACAGCCTACCTCTCTGCCACCAACCCACACATTAGAATCCTAGCTGATGTCTCAACCAACATGAGCTCCTCCAAAAGGGAACCTTATAAACCTTGACACAACCAAAAAAGCCAGGCTCCAAGCCTGAGGCTGTTTGTGTTTCTTCTTCTACACTCTTCAGCTATCAGTGACACTAAGGCCCTTTCACTGAATAGTGAAGGTGTTGTTAAGACTGCAGTACTCTGCTTTGTACCCTGGCATCAGGCACAGTATTCCCTAAATTGTATGTGCATGTTTTAAAGACTTCTATATGCAATGCAGATAGGACAAAAATTTAAACAAGAGAACCGTGCTATAGTGTACTGGCACTACTTTAACAAAGAAAAACAATACATGAACATATTTGCTTGCAATACAAAAGCACCCCTTGGAGATTAAACACAAGACTGATCACAATGATTGTCTCTAGTGAAGACAAGTGACTAGGTCCTCTGGAAAAGAGAGCTTTCACTGCACAGCCTCAAAAGCTTTTCCATTTTTAACACTGTGAATTTCAAAGGCATGAATACATACATACATAAGTAAATAAATGAATAAATAAAATGACTTCAATGATTTAACTTTATGATTCTGGTAAATTGCAACTCCCAATCTGTAAATAGGGATAATATGTCATAACGCTTCTGACAGAACCAAGTAAGACTAGAAAAAAGTAACAGCTATTGAATCACATCACACACATGCATCAGTATAATATTACTGGGAAAAAAAGAGCACCTAACCTTTTTCCCTTCTTTGTGACTCCACATAGAAAATGCCACTTTTTCTCAATATCAGCAGTAAGGAAAACATTGACAAACTAATTCAAATGAAGCTACTTAGATTTAACAAGCATCTAATAAAGACTGTAACAAGTTCAATACTAGTCTTTTTCACACATATTAAATCCTCACAAGACTCTCTAAGTGAGTAACAGAGCCTGACTAAAGAATGCCACTAACTTCACAAAGATCTATGAAGGACCACCCCAGTCTCCCATCTTGCAAGTTTACCCAGTGCAGAAGTCAGAAAGGAGAGTGCCTGACGACAAGGATCCCACAATCTGCTATGAGGCCAAGATGTAGTGAGACAAGGATCATTCAAAGGTTGCTTTTCAAGACCAAGAAAGAGCTCATAGGGTCTTGTGGAAGAGAACAAGACCTTCTAAGAAGAGGTGACATTTTGCCTAAGCCACACTTCATCTCCATCTAGAAGGAGTAGAAGTTAAAGAGATAACCAGGAATGGGCTGTAGGCAAAGGGAGAACAGGGGCAAAGCAGGTAAGCAAGCATCAATTAGTAAGAGTACATTCAAAAACTGCAAGAGCCTGTGGGGTATGGAGGTTTGTATTCTAAAAATAAAGTTCTCTAAAGAAAACTTTACTGGCACCTGTCATAGGTGTTAAATCTAGACAGAAAAACCTGTCATGGCTCACATCCAGATAATACTTTGTTGGGTTTTTTTCGTTTGTTCGTTTGTTTTTTGAGGTAAGGTCTTGCTCTAGCCCAGGCTGACCTGGTATTCACTATGTAGTCTCAGGGTGGCCTTGAACTCACGACAATCCTCCTCCCTCTGCCTCCTGAGTGCTGGGATTAAAAACATGTGCCATCATGCCCAGCCAGATAATACTTTGAATAAAATGTTTAATAGTATTTATTTTCTGTTACCAGAAGGGAAAAAAAAACATAAAATTGTTTTTCTATTACAATTTAACAGACCACAGGATGAATGATTAAACCTGAATTATTTTAAGTCTACTCTTCTGGATATATAAAATAGTAGACTTAAAATAATATATTTAGGCATAGCTAAATACAATAATTATGTGTCATCTCTGATCAGGAGGGAATCAAGCAGAAAAATATAGAAAAATAACAGAGGTTTCTTTAGTTCTTTTTAAAAAGGCATATGAAGCTTTGAGAAAGGAAAGAGATGTATAGCATCACTCTCTTTTAACAGGGGAAAGATTTTGTGGCCCCTTGGAGGGACTCATCAGACTGTAAGATTTGCCAAAACAGACCACCAACGCACAGGTGACAAAGATGTCCAGCAGATGGATTAAGCTGATTACCACACACCTGTACAATTCTCTGAGCACCTCTAAGATATTTATATCACTCGGGGAAGAGGGTAGAACAGAAGAGGAGATTACATCAAGCAGGAAGAAGTGCAGAGATCACTTTCATGACATGTGGCACACTAAATTCAAAAGGAACAATGTAACGATGTTTAAAAAACTTGCCTGTATTCTCAAGGTTGATCAGTAGGACACTAGAAAAATGTAAAGGCCAAGATCCAGAAAAGGAAGAAATTCTTCCTGACCAGCAAAGGTGACCTTTGCTGATAAGCAACCAAAAGAAGTACTCTGCCTCACTACAATATTCAAAACAAGTCAACCTTTTCATCTTGTTTTGTGGCTTAGTGGAGGCCTAAGAAGAGAAAAAAGCCTTACACCACTCCCAAGAAAAAGTGGAGGAAACATAAGGTTAAGCTGGATGTCCTGGTATACTATATAATGCATGAAAATGGCAAAATTAGTCACCTTAACGAAGAGAGCCCTTCAGATGAATGTGGTCCTTGATTTTTATGATCAGCCACTTTGACAGGCAGTATTATGTATGCCAAGTAAGTGTTGTCTGACTCACTGGTTCAACTAATCATAAGACAATTGTGTAGGAGTGAATAGAAAACATAAACAGAGAAAAAGAGAGAGAAAGAGAGAGGGAAATTCCCTGCACTTGAAAACAGTCACAGCAGAGTATGAAATATCACTTATGAGGTCACAGTTCTTAGAATCTTCACTACTACCTTTACATATAACTTCAAAAGGAAAGCAGTGGTGAATAAGGCCACATCACAAGCCCATGCAAAGCTTACAATGCCACTGAAACACACAGCCTCTGAAGAAAGAAAAAAAATCTCAGAATTAAATTATAAGTGACTGAAAATAGCCACCAAGCAGGCAAGAAAGATAAAGGTCATACAGTTGGCTCAGAAGAAAGTACATATGCTCATTTTACATTTAGATGGTATTTTTCTACATTGGAAGCAGTTCATACAAGTGTGCTATTTTCCTAGTCCAGGAGGCAGAGAAGCAAATGAAAAGTTGGGGACACCTCAGTCAGGCTCATTGACAAGGCATGCTGTCAGCAAACAGGAACCATGGCTCATGGCCTGACAAAAAAAAGTGAAAAAGAAAAGGGAGGGAAGAAAAAGGAAGGAAGGAAATAAAGAAAGAAAGGAATGGGGCTGGAGAGATGATTCAGTGATTCAGGTGCTTGCCTGCAAAACCTAACAACCCAAATTTGAGTCCCCAGTACCCATGTAAAGTTAGCACAAAAGGGGTGAATGCATCTGGAGTTCTTTTTCAGTGGATGGGTGCCCTGATGCACCGATTCTCTCTCTCTCTCTCTCTCTCTCTCTCTCTCTCTCTCTCTCTCTCTCTCTGCTTGCAAATAAAAATAAAAAAGAAAGGAAGAGAAAGAGGGAGGGAGGGAGAAAGACAGAGAGAAACTTAAGACAGGCTTCTCATCCAGGCTGGCCTCTAATCCACTACAAAGAAAAGGCTGGCTCTGAAGGCCTGATCTTTTTGCCTCCACCTCTTAAGTCCTGGGATCATAGGCATGTGTCACTATGGAAGCTTTATGGAATGCTGGAATCAAACAAAGGTCTCATGCATGCTAGACAAACACTCTACCAAATGAGCTACATCCCTAGCCACAGAAAAAAAATTTTAAGAACAAATATAAGAACCCAAAAGAGGGGATGGGGCAATGGCTCTGCAGTCAAAGGCACTTGCTTATAAAGCCTGCCAGTCCAGGTTCAATTCAACACCCATATAAAGCTGTTTGCAAAAGATCCCCTGTTTCTGTGAAGCCCATGCACCTATGATAAAGGGAGGTGGAGCCAGACTCTGAAGCCCAAGGAACCCTGTAAGAACTTCAAAGAACTGAGGTTCCGTTTCAGTCTGGCAGTTTGTTTGCAGCAGTAAGAGACCCTGTTTCAAAGAAGGTGAGCACATACACCTCTAAGTTGTCCTTGGATCTCCATACACACACCATGGCAAGCGCATGCAATACATGCACGCGCGCGTGTGCACACACACACACACACACACCTGTAACAAGGGGCTAGAGAAATGGCTTAGTGGGCAAAGCTCTTACCATACAAGCACAAAGCAACCATGCAAATGCTCCACATGGTGGTGTATGCCTGCAATCCCAGAACTGGGGAGGCAGAGACGGGAGGCTCTCAGGACTTGCTGGCCAGCTAGTCTCACCAAATCAGTGAGATTTGGTGAGAGACCCTGTCTCAATAAATAAGGTGCGATAAAATAGAAAGAAATACCTGATGTTTACCTTTGGCCTTCACACATATCTATACATGCATACACACGCACATGTGCATGCACACCATACATTCATACAAAAAACTAGAACACAACCCAAAGAGAGCCTTAAGTGCCGCAGTAAACAAGCCACAGCAGAAGCCTCTAAGGGCATCAAGGTATCAGACATGTGTATGGCACCAAGGGTAATTCCTATCCCTGTGCTCTGATTCTGCTGCTAACAGCAAGCTACTCCAGCTCTCCTGAGCTCACCTTACCCTGAAAAACCAGAATACTATTTTCTTGTCTATCTGACAGACAGCTAACAGACAAGCTAGGTGAAAAATGAACTACACACTTATTCGGAACTTTAAGAATATGTTAAAATGTATGAGGTGGGTGTGACGGCTCAGGCCTGCAATCTCAGCACTTGGGAAGCAAAAGCAGGAGGCTCAATGTGGGTTCAAGGTCAATCTGGGCTATGCATCGAGTTCCCAAATAGCTTGGGCTACAGAGTGAGACCCTGTCCCATAAAACAAAAACAAAATTATACATATATATATACATATATATATGTATATTCTGTTAAGGAAAGCCAGATACGATGGCACATGACTACACAGCATTCTGGAAGTTGAGGCAAGAGGATATATCAAAAGTTGAAGGCAAAACTAGGCCACAGAGCAAGACCCTATCTTCACAAAAAAGTATGAAAGTTGTGGAGAAGAATTTATTCCGTGTTCAGACAGTAGAAACTTTAGAAATCACAGCTGAAGGCAGGCATGGCATGTTGTAATCCCAATAATTTGGAGGCTAAGGCAAAAGGATATACGAGTTTTGGGCTAGCCTTGGCTACACAGTAAACGCCTGATTCAAAAGGTAGACAAAGCGTTATATTCCAGTAGCTGCTATTAATCCTCCCTCTGTCTCTTGTCCCCTGTGCTGGGGGTTTATAGTAAGACTATAGCTGACACGAACCTACTGTATATTTTATGGAATAAACAGAAGAGTGGAACTCATATTCTAAACACAAAGAAATGACAAAAAGAAATGACAATTGCCCTGATTTAATCAGTTATGTTGTATATATGTATTGAAGAATCACACTGTACCCCCAAAACATGAAATCATTATGAGTTAATGATGAAGAAAAATAAGTTTTAAGAGAGATAAATTGTAAGGGGTGGGAGAAGCAGATCAGGGAGGCAGAAGAAGTAAAGAGCGGCCTTCTGGGTGAAGGGTGTGTTTCACCCAGTTTGCTGACTTCCAAGATGAAGGAAGGGGCCATAAGCCAAAAATGACAGGCTGGGAAAGTAGGGCTATAGATTTCTCTCCCAGAGACTTAAAGAAGGATTGTAGCTTTACTAATATTTTAGTCCTACCTCAGTCCTACCTGGGTCAGAATTTATCCCTACAGGACTGTGAAACAATACATTGCAGTGTTACTTTCTTGTTGCCATGACCAAATCCCTGAGTCACAAGAAGCAACTGAAAGGAAAAATGGTTCATTTCAACTTGCAGTTCAAGGTTAGAGTCCATCATGGTGAAGAGCAGATAGATGTTCAAGGCAGCTGGTCATGTTGCCCACAGTCAGGAAGCAGGGGGTGATGAACACTGGTGCTCAGGTCACCTTCTCCTTTTGATTCAGGCCAGCATGCCCAAGACCATGGAATTATTAAGGGGTCTTCCCACCTCAATTAATGGAATCTAGAAAATCCCCCAAAGATAGTCCCAGTGGTGTTTCCATGGTGATTGTAAGTCCTGTCAAGTTGACAACCAGAGCATCACACAAGCCCGAGAAGGCGTGAAGAAAAGGCTACCATGGGCTGAGGATGAAATATGCACAAGGCCATCGTTTCCTCCTTAGTACCAGGAAAAAACACATGATCAGGCAGTTGTCCTTGACACAGAAAACAATATAACAACACTCTTCCTACTAAATAAAATGAAAAGACAATTTGTAGGAGGAAAAACAAAACAATATCTGGAACTGGAAAGAACCTATGCCATCATCAAACATCTGGCTTTAGTCCTCAATTTCCTCATCTCTTGTTATTTACAAGATAAATATGAAGACCCTACTCAAACTTAACACCCTCTTATTCTTATATTTATAACCACTAGGTCACAGCATAAGTTCTCAGCTTATACTTAAAAGCTTTTGTCTGAAATCACTAAAAATCTACCTTTTAATAAGAAAATTATAATATCTTAATAAAATATTTAATATAAAAATCAAGTGGCTGGAGAGATGGCTCAGTGGTTGTGGTATTTGCCTGGGTTCGATTTTCCAGGACCCATGTAAAGCTAGATGCACAAAGTGGTGGAGCATACCTCTGGAGTTCATTTACAGTGGCTAGAGACTCTGGTTCACCCATTCCCATTCATTCATTCATTCATTCTCTCTTTCTCTTTCTCTCTCCCCCCCTCCTTGAAAATAAGTATTTTTTTAAATCAAGGCTTAATGGCTAATGCCCTATTTTTTTATGTCTTAGTTTTCCATACCTGACAGTCTTATCTACCTTGGCAACGTAAAAATTACCTTAGACATGCATGTTCCTACTTACTTGGTGGCATCTGTGCAAAGCATGCGCATGGCAGGGACCTTGGAGAAATACATAACCTCCATGTGTGGCTTTCTTGGTATGAAAGCCCATTTGAAAGTTAAACTTAAAAAAATTAAATAGCCACTGAGACACAGTGGCATTGTTACAACTGCAATCAGTAACACTTTGTAGGCTGTAATATTAGAAGCTCCTAAAGTTTCCTTTTGCAGTAGCTCCACAGGACAACCATTTGAGCTTCTGAAATTCTTGATAAAGGTATCCATTATTTCCTGTGTGTTTTCCTATTGTGTCATCATTTCCTTGGCTGGTCATGACTCCTTTGCCTGCTGGTAAGCCCTTCTCTGCTCTGTGCCCGCTTCCTTGAGCTGCTATTTTCAAAGCTGCTATTTTCAAAAGCGGTGGCTAAAATGAACAAAAGTTAGCTTGTTCTCATTGGGAGTGGGGTACAGTACAGGAGGAGGTATTCCTATAAAGATGGGTATTTTGCCTTAGAGATATCTTATCCAGGGCCACTTTTGAGTGGAATCTTAGTTCTAAAACCTCTATTTTTCTACTCAGGCATGACAAGTGATAGCAAAGAGATGTATAAAACAGGGCTGAACAGAGGTATTGTTAATTGAATAAAAACAGACCAACACACACAGCCAATCAATCACTGGCAGCTATGGAGACTACGAACACTGTTATAAACCAATCCTGAAGCAAAACAATGAAAACTAAGGCGTGTACAGGCACACATAAACACACAATGATGTTTCATCTGCCGTATCCTTAGGAACATAAAGAGGGAGAGGCAGCATAATATCCATTATTTGCTCACTCAAAGTACAGTTGTTCATCGTTTCTCTCTTGTTCTATGGACCACTGTCTGCTTTGGAAAGCCTGACCTACAAAAATCGAACCACTCTGATGGAAATGGAGACACAGATCAGTCCTGTGAACAATGTGCAGAAACAGTAAGTTCAGAGTTTAGCTGAAGTCACTTTTTACTGTTTACTTACCTTAAGCCAATTAATCCTCACCTACTTTGAAATACACACCAAGAAACTAAATCAAGCATTTAATTTTACCAAGCGCCACCTGAACAGCTGATGTTGTATCATAAATACTGAAAGTGAAATGGTCCTGGTTTATAAAACACACTTTGGGCCTTAATGCCAATTAGATTATATAACTACTACTTAAGGAAAGGCATTTAAAGGGGAGCAAAACACGAGAATAAAAAATATACATTAAGAGGAAAAAGTACAAATCTCCATAAAATGGGGTTATAGGGATATGCACAGAGGAGGAAGAGGAAGTGAACAATATACACATCAAGCTATCTGGTCCTGACCTCAGCATCCAAACTTCAAAAATCAAATCTGAAGCATCACAGGAAGGTGAAGGGAGGATGAGACTGGGAATAAACGAACAGGACAGTGATGGAAGGAAAGTCAAGGTGACCTGATGAATCTACATGCTGTTACTCGGCCAAGGACACTATTTCTAACAGTGAGTGTGTGGGAAAATGGACAAGTCTGTTAGCCACAAAATTCACCAAGTGAAGGCTAAATGTGGATAAGTGATATGGGCTGTAAAGCTGGGGTATCTTTTATATAAAATATTATAAAATATTTAATATCTCTAAAATTTTTCAACTATTTTGGATTTTTCTTAATACAATGTAATATGTGAAATTTCTGACAAATATGCAAAGAAAAACTGCCTATCCAGATCACAATATAAAATGTAATAAAATCATTCAAAATAACAAGTTTGGATAAAGTATGGAACATATAAAAGGACCAATGAAAAAGCCCCAGGTAAAAAAAAAAAAAAAAAAAAACTATGATTGGATTTTCATTCTAAAACACAACTTAAATATGTTTCATTCTAAAACATAACTTAAATAGTTATATCAACTTATAGAAAAATTCAATTAGACTATCATTAAATTTTGAAAATCTAGAAGAGCACACACAAAATATATAGAACTAGATAAATCACATTTTTCTACAAGAGCCATACTGAGGATAGCCTGAAAATAAGTTCTCCTCTTTCCCATGGTCAACTCACCCAACATTTTCTGCATCTTCATCACACTCGGCTTTGTACTTGCAAGGTCCACACTTGGAATGTTTTCTGTGGGTTTCTGTCCCTGACCCTTCCTCCTCTATTTAAGAAGAAAAAATTAAACAGTCAACCAGAAGTTGGGATCCTTTTCAGATATGTTGTAAGTTTTCAGGAGCCATTATCCTATTTAGAACGAAAATGTACCCACGCTTTTGAAGATAGTTTGTTTCTAAAAACTTCTCAAGGCTGGAGAACAAGCCTGCAGCATATTCAATGCTTCGAATGCTGTCAGCAAGCTAATTCATTCAACCATACGTGCAGAAATATTATTTGATAGGTTTGAGAAATTGCTTTTGGAAAGAATTAGCATGTAACAACTGAGTAAGAGACAGAAAATAAACAAACATGAGCAGTAAATTCAGTGCAATGCATGTGAACACAGCAGATGTGGGAACACTCAGAACATAGCCATCACTTTCTCCTTTCATCCACTGCCACACCTGCCTTTCAAAAGACATAATCCCAGGTTTAAAGGAACCACTCCTTTTTAACAAGGAAAGGGGTATCTTCATAAAGGACTTCCCCCATTTTCGACTTGGCCACACAGCCCAGCCAGACATACTCAGAATGCAGAAGTATACGGATCTCTTAATACCCAGTAGGAACAAAGCAAATGCAATATTCAGTGGGATCCTACATATAAGGAGCTCAGCTACAGTGGATCCTAACATGATCAAAAAGGCAGGGAGCACAGGTTAAGGATCTCAGTTTACTCAAAGGATTTGGTTTGCAAAAAAAAAAAAAAAATACTATCCAGCGTATTTAAATCATGAAAGAAGGTGTTGAAAGTACACAGATAATACTTAGCATTCCAAGTATGGGGCATTCACCTATACCTAAGTTATTTTAAATACTCCCCAAACTTGTACCAACACTCTCAAACAGACGTGGAGATCATAATTGTTAGTAATTTTGAGGCCCAAAAGAACCATTATGAAATCCAGAATAAATGAGCAAACCACTTAGCCTTTCTAACTCGTGTTGCCCAAAAATAAAATTTAAATTTAAAAAAAGTACCAATGTATATTCTCAGGGAAAAATATCCAGTACAAGATTATATTAGCAAGTTGAGGATTGAGTTTCCTTACTGAATCTATGACCACAGGTCCACGCTGAGTCATATGAACTCTTAAATTCCTTTCTAGCTCTAAGATCTAAAATTCATGAACTGATCTTTCATACTTGATTACAAAGCTTCCGTTTGAACACATCCATTTAAATCAAATTCTATTGTTCAGTAGCTTTAATCATTTTCTTTCTAGCTGAATCTGCCATCCTTGAATTTCCTCCTCATGATTGTTCTCTTCTCTAAAAAACCTTCAAAGAGTCTTCTAACTCTGAAAGTTTAGTGTTTTGTAAAATGTAGAGTAAGGAGTAGCCTGGAAAATGATTTCATATAATTAATGTTGAAAGGATTACAGCTAGTTTACATCTGGAGTGAGTTTTCCCAGCAACTGCTCATTCAGCCTATCATCATAGCCAACTCTAATATTATTTTGAATCGATATTAAGATTTATTAGCTTCATTAAATATGAAACAGATTATTAGTCATTCTCAGTTCTCACCTTTTAACTATTAAGTGTTATTACCAAATGTCAAATTGTTAAACATTAGAAATTATGTATTTATAAAAGTAAAAACATAGAAAGTTTTTTAAAGTTTAAACTCTAAATCTACCAGATTTTTTTTTACAAGTTTTCTATGCACAACTCATTCATGACATTCATGATGTTTTTATCTGTTACCTTAAAAAAATCCTTAGGATAAAAAAGAATAGTTTAGAGTGGAAGCAAGAGGTAAGAGAACACTGCAAACACTCTGGTGAAAGGTCACTTGTGTGGCTGATCCTAAGGGAAGACACTCTACACCTTCAAAGAACAGGAGCTGCTTGACAACAAACCTTTAGCAATGCACGGACAAAGAAAGCCCAGGACTAATGGGGACAGTCAAGTTAGGGACAATGGCTGATGGCTTCTTCTCAAATTGTTTGTGGTGGTGAATATACTCAAAGTTGTTGGCTTATACACTTTAATTGAGTGAACCCTATGGCCTGAGATTTTCTCTCAGAGCAGTTAAAAGCAAACAAATGAGGTATTGAGCCAGGTGTGGAGCCTTTCACCTGTGACAATCCTAGAATTTGGCAGATTGAGGCAGCAGGACTGACACGACTTCCAGGCCAGCCTGAGTTACAAAGTGAGACCCTACCTCGATAAAAAAAAAAAATGATAATAATACATAAATAAGTAAACAAATGGTATTTGAATGAAAAGAGGAGTTTGAAACTTACCTCCTTCTCCAGATCCAGAGCCATTATCTGAGGAAAAAAATAATGAGTGTAAATATTTTTCCTGGAAATTTAATCTTTACAAATAGAAATTTTTCTTATCAAAAATAAAACTGTGAGCCAGACATGGTGGCACACGCCTTTAGTCCCAGCACTTGGGAGGCAGAGGTAGAAGGATCTCCATGAGTTCAAGGTCAACCTGAGACTACTACATCGAGACTCTACCTCAAAAAAAAGTAAATAAATAAATAAATAAGCAAAAAATAAAAATAAATGAAACTGTGATAATCATTATGATAGAGTCCTTTTCTAACAGTAACAGTTTATTTTTATGTACCCACTTTATGCCTTTCAAAATGCAAATGGCCTAGATACATACTCATCAATAATATCTCTGTAACCCATTTAGGAAGTATCCAGTATCTTGCACAAAATAAAGGCCAATAAACACTCTAGACATCTAACTATAGGTGATTAAATTACAATCAATTAATTAAATAATCTCATTTAAAACATAAAATTTAATTTTATTAAAGTTTTTTTATATCTTTATTATACACAACTAGCTATAATGTACGAGAGAATCTTATAACGGTGTCCCCATTTCCCTCCTCCCTGTCCCCAACCCACTGGGGGCCC